>JASDQU010101319.1:27381-47373 GCA_032191745.1 Picea mariana
AATCTGGACCGTTCATTATAAGGTCGCAGATCTAACGGTAGAGATTATGTTAGGGTTTTTTTTTCCCTAGAAGGCAACCCTCTTTTATGAGGGAAATGTATTGCGGCTATGGTTGATAGTGAATATTGTATTCTAAGATAGGATACTGTGAGAGAAAGAAGAGGAAGTTACAGTGGGTTTTTTGTAGGTTGTATCCCTTCATATGCTGGATAATAATAAAGAAAGGACCTGGCAATTTCTCTAGTGGACGTAGTCGACACTAGGTGAACCATGTAAATTCGTGTCTCTATTGTATTGTGTATCTTCTATGTTTTGTTTCTGCATTTGTTTTATTTTATTGCTCCATGGTCCTATTTTTCTAACATAAGTATTAAAAAATATGGGCAAGGAGAAAAATTGGACTGTCACTCCAAACAAATTCTACAGGAATCATCGTAGGCTACAGAAGAGCACAGTGCCACGATCAAGGATCGTTGCAGGAAAATGAAAAAACACAGTGCAGTGTCATCGCTCTGGCTCACACAAGTAGGGTGCGACAATGACTGAACATAAGGAAGAAATGGAAAGAGGACATAGTTGAGAAGGATCACCCAAATACTCAGGGAATGAAATTGACCAAAAGAAGGCAAGCTAAAAGCAAAAATGAAGCAAAAACCAAAAGAGGACGTTCTCAGTATGGTCACCAATTGTTTTATCGAAAAAATTGGTAAGTGTGGACACAAAATAATCTCCCTAACTTCAACAAGAAGCTAGAACAAAACAGGGCAGAATACAAGTTTCTCCTTAGATTTCATTATAATATAAACTAGTTCAGACAGGGACAAATGGCATACCATTTAAACGATGTTTGATCCTCGCTAGTGTCATCCTTTCTCCATCTTTTCATTTGTGGGATGGTGAGCCTATTAAGAAGCACAAACCCAAAGAGAGAGAAAAATGGTATATATATTCCAACAAAGTCTATGTATAAGATCAAGGAGTTATACAATAAAAGAAGAGGTGCCTTTATAGGGAAGAAATGTATCACTACATTATATTGAATGAAAGTGGAGAATGCAACCCATGCCTTGATGTTGCAAGGTCCCTTCCAATGGCCCTTTGATTCAACACACATAACTTTTATCCAATGCTTTTGATGAAGAGCATTCACATCCTGACTTGGAAAGCTATAGCAAAGCTATCACAAGTACAATCTTCAACAGAATTCTTCATGCATAAGTAATCCTAGCCTTTCCCATGAGAGATCCCTCTTTATATAGGGTGAAAGAGGGATGGATGAGGAGATTAGGATGATCCCACTAAATCAGAGAATATATTAAGATTAAAACCGATCAGAGGCCACCTCGTCTTCTAAAAGATTCCCTTCTAGAACTTTCATGAATTTCACATTTTCCTCTTGTTTGAGCATCGTCACATCCTATGCACAAGCAACCCGCATTGACACCACAATCCAGTTTTGGTGCAGCATGTGACGATTAAGCATCATCGCACCCCAAGCATTGATTAGGGTACAATGATCTTCTTTGATATCGTTTTTAAGGAAGAAAATCTTATCCACTTTTCTCATGGAGAAAGTCTCATTTAGTATCTTCAGGGAACATGGAAGTGAGTTATGCACATATCTCCATTTGATCACAAGGGTGACCAAAATAATGTGTAACATCCACAAATTAATGCTTCATACACATCTTTAAAATCATCATCCTTAGCATACTATTCAACATAACTCTCATGAGATAAAGGATTATACCTTAGTATTTTAGATTCATTAATCATTGGTCTTGACAACATATCTACAGCCTTATGATGAATACCTTTCTTATACTTAATTACCAGATGAAATTGTTGTAAGAAACCCATCCACCTAAAATATTGTTTATGTTGTAGCTTGGTATGTGATTTCAATTACTATAATGGTTGATGATCTGTATGAATTATTGTCTCCTTTCCCATTAAGTAATGCTTCCATTTATTCACACTTTGGACCAATGCATACAATTCCTTATAACATGTTAGATAGTTAACCAAAACTTGAGTGAAATTTTCATAATGATAACATATGGGTTTACCTCTTTGCATCAAGACTGCTCCCATGGCATATCTGCTTGCAACGGTTTGTATCTCAAATGGATGTTGTAAATATGGAAAATCCAAAATTGGTGCAGTGATTATATTTTCCTTCAATGTCTTGAAGGCTTTATGTTCCTTGTCTCTCCATTGAAATAATTTTTTTACACTTGTTAATGCTTGCAGAGAAGATGCTATGTAAGAGAAATTAGCAATGAATTTCCTCTAGTATTGTACTTCTCATAAGAATCTTCTGACTTCTATGGTAGTAGTTGTATTGGGACACTTCACAATGACTTCTACTTTTCCAAGATCTATCTTTAGTTGACCATTCCCTAAAATATATCCTAAATATACTAGATAAGTTTTTCCAAATTCACATTTAGAAATTTTGATATACACCTTCTCCTTTTTCAAGAGTTTAAAGACTATTTTGATATGCTTTATATGATCTTCCCATATTCGAATAAAGATCAATATATCATCTAAATATACGATAACAAAATCATCTATGTAAGGCATGAAAACATCATTCATTACCCTCATAAATGTCCCAGGTGCATTGCATAACCCAAATGGCATAACTAACCATCCGAACAACCCCTGCTTTGTCTTGAAATTAGTTTTCCATATGTCACTTTCTACAATTATGTTCTGATGGTAACTACTTCTCAAGTCCAATTTAGTGAAATACACAACATTATTTAATTGATCCAATAAGTCATCAATCCTGGGAACATGATAACGATTATTTATCCTAATCTTGTTAAGGGCTCAAAAGTCAATACACATCCTCCACATGCCATCTTTATTTAAAACTATCACAATAGGAGAACCACATGGAGAGGATCTTGCCTTGATTATTCCTTTATTGAGAAACTCTTGAGCTTGATTCTTTATTTTTTCATTCTCGATCATTGATGACATGTACATACCAATGTTGGGAAGAGGAGCATCGTGATGCAAATAGATTTCATGTTCAACCTCCCTCTTAGGAGGAAACCCTGTAGGTTCCTAAAACAAGTCCATAGTTAGATATGATTTTGACCAACTCATGTTTATGATCTAGATCACAACCTGATAAATTATATGTTATATCTTCCTCTTTTTATTACATTATCATGAGAAGAAAATATTTACTTGAACTCACGAGTCTCTTCATTTGTCCTGTGCTCACTAAAGAAAAATTAGTCTTGATACGATGAGCTATGACAATATACTCAACCTCGTTCTTAAAAATATGATATTTATTCTCTTCACAGTAGAATATGGATTTCTTGTCAAATAGATAGGGACTACCCAAGACAATGCCACAAATTTCAAGAGACACAACATCTAATTAAACCTCGTCAAAGAACTTAGATGTAATTCCAAATATTATCTTACACAATTTCGTCACCTACAACTTAGCATCTTCACACACCCAACCTAATGGATATGGATTTTTGTGAGGTGTCATCTTTAAACCCATATTCTTAACAACTGCTTCAAATATTAAATTAACTTGAGATCCACTGTCAAATAAAGTATCTACTTTTGTATGCTTGACTATAACTCTGACATGGAAAATCTCACTTCTTTTCTTTTGATCGATATGAATTTCCAATTAGGAGGATTGAATTGAATAATTAGAATTGATAGTTGATATACATTTTATTCCTATTTCCATGATATTGGATTCTGATCCTAGATCATGTTGAGCCGATGCAACAATCTTCTACTTCCCCTTATCCTTGATCTTTTTCAATTGTAATTCTAGATGTAGCTTCCAACACTGTGATTCCTCATGTCTCTTTTTCTTATAATGAGAACACATAGGTTAGTCTTCATCTTGTTTTATTGTAGTTGACTTCTTACTCTTCCATTTACCTTTCGATTTCTTTTCAAACTTGTATGGATTTTTATCTTTGATTGCATGCTTGCCCTTACTAGCCTCCAGATGTGTAGATTGTACTGATACTTTATCAATGTTAGTAGGGTTAAACATTAAAATAGTGTGACGAATATATGAGTGCATGCCACCAATATACTTTAGAAGAGTTTCATGGGTATACAATGGAATCCCTAAGAATAATGCCTTATTTTTTTATTCTTGTGTATATGCTTGAATATTCTGGCATTTACCCTGCCTTAGATGCTACCATTCTATCATTATCGTTTGACTATAAGCTAATGGATAGAACTTTTTCCTTATAGCCTTAGTAAACTGATCCAAATAAGAGATTGTTTTACCCTTTTGAACAAGATCAACCTACATCTTACTCTCCCACCTGTTGAGCATTCAACACACCCTAAAAAAATTTGTGAATTTTTTCTTTTGAGTACAACTTTGTATTTCCTAAATTTAGTCAGTTGTGTAGGGATCAACGGGTTTTTTTTGTTGTTATGTTTTATCATCGATCACATTCGGTTTGGTTTGGAATTGTTGAACACATTGACCTTTTCTCTAAGTAAACCGAGCATTTAGAATAAGTGTACACAACTTAAAATTTGAGCCATGCGCCCATCATCGACATCGGTGAAATTCGAGAGGAAAAATTCCCACATAATGATGATAATCGTCGATCGTTGATCGCCAATGTACCATCGACATCGAAGAAATGTAAGGAAGGGCACGTCGATCATTGATTCTGGCCTGTGAAAAAGTTTTCTAAAAATCGTCGATATACCATCGACATCGATGAAATCCGAAAGTTAAGCCATCGACATGGGCAACAAAAATCGTCGATATACCATCGACATCATCAAAGAAGGAAAAAGGGAATGGTAACATTGTCAAAACGAAAATTATTGACGCTGAAAAGAAACACTCCTCACGCCCCAGGGGTCAAATCAACTACCACATGATTTTTCACATATGCAGTCCATATTGCTCAGGTATTACCCACGTCATTTTTTGATGTCCCTCATGTCATATCTATGTTTCCACGTCAATACCATGGGGTAGTTTTGGGTTGGCATGAAAACTGTTTCCTAGAGGTGACAACCAAACAATGTCAAAGGAAATTCGCCAACGCTGATACACTCATTAAATATCGGTCAATTGCTAGAACATTGAACTCCAAGTTTTAGTTCAAACCTTTACTCGCAGATGCCGACAACTCTGGTTGATCTATGATTCTTCTTATCCCCTATACCGATTATACTAGTTTATTGTAAATACGAAAAGAATTGGTAATTCAATGGGACACCTCCAGCTGATATGAGACATAATTTTGAGTTTTGATAGAAAAATTAAATTTCCTCATAATCTACACCACAATGTCGCGCACCGACCAACTGTTGAAATTTGAATTCACCGATGAACTATGAAATAATTTGCTATTGCACCACCGGTTGACATTTCATTTAATTCTAAGAAGACTTCATTTACACTCCTGAATTTAAGACTTGATCCAACAAGGTAGGTATAATTTTTGTTTAAATTTGCAAGTTTTGTGCCCAAACATGGTATTTTATTCGCAAATCACTTATCTCTCGAAGTAGACGAAGAAGCAAGAAAAAAACATCAAGGAGGTTACAACCCACTCTCTGAATTTGATTACTAGTAAGAATAGGTTAATATATTTCAAGGAAGAGGTAAGCATTTCCTTTATCAGTTCTCCACTTATGATTGCGTCAATAACACTTGTCAAGGTTGGTTGGCATCTCACTACAATATTTTCTTTTCTGTAGGAAAATTCCTCCAAGAAAGCCAATGACTAGGCACTCACCAAGAACACATGAAACAAGAAGAGGTCGACGAAGGGTCTACACCAGGAGCTGCAAGGGATATTGATTTTGTCTCAAATACAAAATCAATTATCCGCACTTCTACCAAAAAGTAGTTTACCCAACCTCTAGCATTCGGCGACACAGAGGCAAGCATTGGATCTAAAGTAATGCTCCCACATTGGGGATATCTGTTTAACAAAATCAACCAAGAATATTACCCAAAGTTTAGACCCCACAATGACCTAGAAATCAGGATATTGGATGAATAGGTTTTCCCAAACATCAAGTGATCATATCTACATATGGTGGCCTATCGGACCCTAGTTTTTCCCTGCATCAAAACCTTAGGATGGATAATTAACCACATAGACATGATGAAATTCATAGTCAATAATGAATAGGGTGAATGTGTTGATGTTTTTCTTCCATCAGAGGTACAAAAATACTACAAACTCAGAGACCCATATGAGAGACTAAACACATAGTTTGTGGTCAAATTTTATGAGTTCCATGACACTGGCAGGTTACTGGCCTCATTGTGGAAATAAGACAACAAGTTCACAAATATGAGCAATGAATGGTACCACACGGTAAACCTCAGAGAACCTTATATTTATTTAATGGATTTTATCTGTCGATAGTATGGGAAAAAAGATTGCTTAAATTTTTCAGAAGCATGGATTACCTTGTTATATACCATGGCAATCTCTAGGAGTATCTTCAATTTGGGGAGCCATCATTTCTAAAGAACTAAGCACCAACATATTATAGTCCCAGACACCAAAGGATGGAGAAACTCCATTTTTCCTCATGGCATCGTACCTGTTGGACGTAATCTGTGCAAGAAACATTTTCGCAGGTATGAATTTAAGAAGGCATGTTGCTCAGTTACCCATGCATGTTTATTTCAACATTCTGTGGGAAAATAGATACAAGAAATTTTATGCCCTGATATGTGATGAGTTCATATCCAAAGTGCACTTCATTATATTTAGAAATGAATGCCCAAGGCTTTAAATGGTAGCCAAAAAGATGATTTCCAAAGTAGGCCACTGGTATTTTTAATAAACAAGCACTTATATCAGAGTGTTCGGGGCTACTGGCGCACCACACCTACTCCCCATTCATGTCCCAGACCGTCTTATTTTGGGAGAAATTTGTTACCAGACCATTCTGCAAGGATATAATACCTCCGTGGTAAAATACAAGAAGAGGGAATTCATACCCTATGGTTTTCATATCGAGTTTTACATGGTAAAAGAAACATCACATGAGAAACAAGAGGGATTGAGTAAGCTTGAGTATCGGTTACCCACAATACATTTTCGCAATCATGATCCAAAAGTCTTGGTACTCCAGCATGCATCGTAGGTGTCCTCATGCTGGTCATATGGTCATGATAGCTTAGAAGATGATATTTTACCAAGGGCGCCTAGGATTGGGAGGAAGTGCTCCATAGAAGGGCTAACCCAAACATGACCAAATTCAAAGCGATGACCATGGATGAAAATTTTGAGACCATAGAGAACACTTATCAAGAAGCCATTAGGGTAAGAGAAGAAAACTGAGTAGCATAAGCAACTGAGGCACAAAGAAGGGGTGTATTGTTGCTAGAAGAAGCCAAAAGAGTTATGCAAATATTAGGAGAAGATCCCCCACTTAACTCTTTGATAAAACCCTTGAGGATTACCCCAACTAATACAAGAAATCATGGAGAAGAGATAAATGGCTCAGAGACAGTTCAACCAGAGGAGACCATTGATCAAGAAAACCTTGCCCCTATTTCACCACAGGCGGGATCGTCGGTGACTACTACAGCTCAGTGAAGGTCAGAAATAGTACCAAGTGGGACGATTATTCCTACTATCCTCATAGATTTAATCACCATATATGACGATGAGGAAGGTTCATAAGCTTCATTGATAACCCCGGTACCAATCACATAGGAGGAGGAACCATGGGAAACATCTTCTCTAGTTTTCGATGTTTTGATCCCAAATCCCAAGGAAGGAAACCATGAGGCTAGGAACACTCTTGACACTATTTTTCCCAATCATCCGGGAACACAGCCTCAAGGTGACAACTCTAAGAATGACTTGGATATAGGTGAATAAGAAGAAGTAATAGGGGAGCCAGAAATCGACATCTCAACGATCATAATCCTAGCTAATTTTGATCCTTCACCTACCTCCCTAGCTAGGAAAAAGACTTTGTCAACCGATGAGGATCAGAAGAATGAAAAATCACCAAAGCATACAAAAACCTCCCCTGCTAAGGAATTAAAATAACCTTCCATGGAACATCTCTATATGGCAGGAAGTCTAGGTGGTACTCTGTCTTGGGGAGATCAACAGATTCTTGAACTAGTAGATGAAGTCACTGATATACAATAAATTACTTATGACTGGAAAATAAAATCTATGATGAGAAGAAAAATCAAGAAGAGGAAGCTCATGCTCGATAGCACACTTCTCATAACCACAGAGGAAATGATGTTTGACATAGAAAATTCTAAGATGACTGAGCTAATCAGAGCATGGATGGCCATAACCAATGCCACTTTAGATAGGTAAAAAATGGATGAAAGGGAGGTAGTCGCCATGAAGAAAGAACTGGACCATCTACGACATCAAGAAGAATATTACCAAAATTCAACATAGGCAGTGGTAATATTGAAGAGTGAGTTCTAAGAGATGTATGCACAATTCACAAGGGAGAGAGACCTCTTCACCACTCACATAGAATATTTCTAAGAAGATACCCTCATGGGGTTGGAAACCTGTAAAGACATGCAACGATGGTATGCGATTGCACATCAAGCCTTAGAACGGATGGATTACATTAGTGAAGTACAAAGGATCAAGATATAGAAGAACATGGCATCTGAGTGCTGATGGACAACAATATCACCCAAATAAGGAAAGCAGTTGAACACTGGGTAAGCATGGTTTAGGAACCCTCACATAAATCACAAAAGAGATGGGAAGAATATGAGAAAAGATGGGAGAAAATAAATTGAGAAATGAGGAATACCGACTTGCTAGAGTTTGGCCCATCGGAGTACTTCATCGATCTACGCGACATACTTAAGAAACATGCAGAGCAATACCAAGTGTACGAAGTGGAGATTTCATAGATTTCAAGAATGATCCCGGGTCAAATGAAGAATTTCATGGAGCCTCTGATTAAACCTCCCGAAGACTTACAACGCTTGAGTGTCAAACTAATAAATTACAAGCAATGGACAATTGAAATGAATGAGGTCCTCTCCGCTCTGATGGGTCAACATAGGTTCCCATATGAAAATGCATTCGAAGATCTCTTTTGTAGGTGGTCAGAGTATGAGAGGAACAATCCACTTCAATGAAACAACCAAATGATCAAAATAGAACAAATAGATAAAGTCCATCGCGTGGCGTTCTCTTAACTTAACATGACTTTAGTAGCTATTTTTAGTTTAGTTATTTTTATAAATAAGGGCATCAACCTTGGACACAAGGTCGATGGTTTTGGAGAGAAAGACTTTTCTAAAATTTGTAAGAGAATTATTTCTGTGCAAGTTATTTTAATTAAGAAGTTTTGTTTAGAACCAAAGACACTTCTTTCATCAAAGGCGTGAATGTGATTGAACCGAAGGGGATTATCTCTATCTTCAGATTCAATATTTGTTGTTGTATTGAGTAAGAGTTGTTGTATGTGTTATTTAAAGTTATCTTATAATGTTGCAAAAGTCTTTTTATTCTAGTTTATAAATAGAAATCGATTGTGTTAACCTATGATTGATAATAGAGCATTGAAAATTACTTTTTCTTGTGCTAACTTATTGTCACGTATATATTTTCTTTTTGTAACTGTTATCTCAGATAATGTTGAATTCCTACTAATCAAAATGGTATTAATGCTAGTTTGAATTAGTTTAGATATTCTTCATCTGCATGCTAAGGTATAAAGGTTATCCTGCAACCCAACCTTCCCCCAACACATAGTTAGATTCCCTCTGTCATCTAGTTTAAAGATCTATATTTATTTTGTTATAAATGTTAGAAAAGAACCAAAAAGGGAACCACATAGCCTGAGGAAAGGGTTAACAGAAAAGACATATATGCCAATCATGATTAAATCCCATCAATAATTCCAGCCAGATCGTGAATCTGGAGAACCTTACTACACATCAAACGCTTACAAGTCTAATTGGGCCTCTTAGGCAAGTTTGGTTCCTATTGTTGAGTTAAAGGGATCTCAGATCCCTCAATAGAATTGGCACTAGAAGGAGGGCTTGAATGAATGCATGGCTAACAATATTTCTAATAATATATTCCGCAAATCCCATAGATTCAAAACAACCTGCATCCATGGATAGCCACTCTCAATACATACCACATATAGAGATTACTCCCGATATGAGTAACTCACCTCAACACAAATATAAGGAACACTTGTACCCTAAAATACCTTACTCTCTTCCTCACGAAGAGTTAAATAAATTCCGAAGAATCACTAGAGCTTATGCCCAATAGATCAGAGCATTACCTTTAGCTCCTAGAAGAAAAACAATAAGCAGACCAGTTGTTGACACCCCTAACCAGGCATTTGTTTACATGGTATAAGACTTGAGATATTTTTCCCTCGCGGAGATCAAACAACCCCTTAATATGATACCCGAAACATTAGTTGGTAATTACTCTAAGCCTGACGATTTTGAATCTGAAGAGGAAGGGTGTAACTCAAATTGCTCAGGTTTTGAATCAGAAGACATGGAGGATAATAATGATAACAATGGAGAAAGGGGAGATCAGCTTAGATACAATCAATCGTGGTTGGCCAAATATGCTTTGGAAATCCCAGGACAGGTGCATAACCCACCTAAACATCTAGAAAAATTACTTCCTAAATTTTACCCCAAAACATCTGGATTGCCCGAGGACCATATTAAGAAGTTCATATTAGCTATAAGGTTGATGAATGTGCAAAACAAAGATCCAGTCTGTAAAATTTATCCTTATACCTTTGAAAATTCAGCCTCGACTTGGTATTTAAACCTACCAGTTGTTTCCATAACTAGCTGGACAAAGTTTCAAAAGTATTTCCTGGACAAATTTGTTGAAGAAACTACCACGGGAGCCTTAATGGATGAACTTTTCACCACCACTATGAATCCAAAATAAAATGTTAAAGATTTCAACCAAAATTTCACCACCATTTTGAACAAATTCCAACCCGAGGCTAAACCTACCTAGGAGTTGCAAATTGAAGTATATGTTGATGCTCTCCCAGCTTCTATTTCCATGTTCGTAAAAAGGGCTGCCAAACATACTATAGCCGAAAATTTTGAAGAATCTAAAACGATTGAATTCCAAATGAGAGGGTGCAAAGAAGGCCATATCTCACTAATAAAAAAGGAAACCTAACCTATACCTAAGAGAGGACTTTTGTTAACAAGAACCCTGGGAAAACAAATAGAACAAGGTCCTGAGAAAGGAGGGGATCTAGAAAACATACAACGATGATAAAAAAAACTCTCCAACGAGATTGTAGATATGGAAAGGAGTGTTGGGGAAGCAAACCAAAATCAAATACCTTATAAACCCTATTTAAAAATAAATCCACCCTTCAAATATATAGAACCTCCCCGAGCTAACCTAAACATTGACTTAGGGAGCATAGCATCAGACTCCTTCTGCACGTACCATCAAAAAAACCATTCAAAAAGGGACTACCCCCAATGGTGTATGCTATGAATCTAATGGATAATAGATTCCTAGATGAATGCTCTCTAATCGAACAACCCAGTGGCTCAGAAATAGGTGTTACAAATCAAGAAAGTCAAGAACCACTTGAAGAGACTACCATGTTAATATGGGATTATGATTACCTGATACCTTTCAATGATGATGATGAGGTGCAGGGACCCCTGGATGAAATGATGGCTATACAGACACATATTAAGAGTCAACCTGTCCAAAGTAATCCCACCACTACTCAATTATCTCGAGGAAATCAAGCAATCGATCGCCCCAAACCCTTATTTTCTTCTCAAAAAAATACCATAAACATACATACACGGAAAGATCCTAAGCTAGACTACAATGTGGTGGAAGAGTTGAAGAAAATGAAGGTCAATGTGTCTTTCATGGACATGTGTAGGATCTCTCAACAAAAGTATTTTATGTTACAAGCCTTAAAATCAATAGATACCCCTATAACAAGAACTGGTCAAAGTGAGGTCCCACCTCCCACAGATTTAACAAATAATCCAAGTGTGAATGCTTGCTCTTCAGACAAAAGAGGAGGGCCTTTTGTTCCTCATTTCCTCTTGATGTTTGAGTTTTTCAACATAAATCTACATAATTTCCTAGTCGACTCAGGGGTACCTTCAAATATCATGCCATTGTCAATTTGCAAGAAATTGAATTCAACCCCACTCAAAAGTGATAAACAAGTTATACACCTAGATAGGAATCAGGTAAAGGTCGTTGGGGAACTAAAAGATGTTATGAACATAATTTATTCACACCCCAAATTTGTTCAAGTAATTGACATAATCGTAGTAGACATCCCGGAGGCCTATGGATTGCTACTTAGTCGAGGCTGGTTCGAGAAATTAAACAGACAATTTAGTATCGATTGGGATCACCTTTGGTTTCCATTAAAAGGACATACAAACATGATCAAGATTGACAGATAAATATATCTCAAACATATCGTCACTTATTTAGAGACCACAAATGAACCTGTTGGATTACTCAGAGGGGGGGTGAATCAATAATAGCGTAATTATAATCCATTTTCTTCAATTGTTATATCAATGTAGAATTATTATCCAATAATGAGTAGTAAGAAATAAACAATCACATACATACATAGTACACTAGTTTTTTACGTGGAAACCCAAATCGGGAGAAAACCACGAAATGTTTTTTCTTATATGTCTTGAAGAATTACATTCATTGGAAGCACCAACTTCCTTTTTTTTCCATATGCAACTGGAAGGAGGCTCCAACCCCCTTGTTTCTTAGGCTACAACCTGAAGGAAGCTCCAACTCCCCAATTCTCTGGCTACAACCTTAAGGAGGCTACAACCCCCTATGTTCTCCAGCTACAACCACCTATCCTTGCCCCATCCTAGCACCCTGAAGTAGAAGTAGAATGATGGAACCATTGTCACACTATCACTGTGAGATATACCATTGTAAATATGTACCAATAAATCTGAACCATGCATCAACCGGTACCTCAACCTGTAATCAACTTGTACCATAAACAAGTGCATCAACCATGCACCAACCTATACCAAACAACCTGTAATCAACCTGTACCATAAATAAGTGCATCCAACCATGTACCAAGTATGTACCAATCATGTGTCAACTACTCATCAACCAACATCATCAACTATACACCTCATGTATGTGCCAACTCATCAACTACTTGTCTCAACCATGTACTCAACATGTAACTCAACCAAAACCCCTCATCAATTTCATCATCCAAATATGATTTGTAGCTCTATAATAGACCTAGTGTATATGATCACATTCTTGCAAACCTTCCTTAACTTTAACAACAAGAGACTAGCATTTTCTAGAATGATTCAAAATGTGGGACCAAAAATTCTAGAGTGGATATCTATAGGTTACTGAAAATTCTAGAGTGGACATTTGAATTCCAAAAGCTAAATCGAAAATCATTATGCGGTATGAACGAGTCTTAGCCGGTAATTTTACACGCCTATGCCCAAGCCTATGTGTTGTTCAAGTTGGGATCAGATAATTAGGGTTCCCATTTGATATGGCATAGTGTGGTAACCGCTTTTGCTTATGAGAGGTTAGAAGCAAGAGATCAAATTTTTAGACTAGGGGTTTGTTTCTCTTTCATTGGTCCTAAGATTTTGATGATCCAAATATGGAGATCATGGCTCCATCTTTCCACGTCTTTTTGGAATAAAGCCACTCTCGAAATCTAAATTATTGGTAACACCTTGGGTTACTTATTGATGGGACAAAGATCAAACAGAGGATGTTTTCCTATACCAAAATATGCATGGAAGTGGACCTTGAAAAGAGCCTCCCACATGTGATTCAGCTCGACTTGGGATATGGAAGCCAGGCTCATCTACTCCAAGCAGTAAGAGATATGAAATTCTTGATGAAAAAGAAGAACAAAAAAGACAGAAGGCTCACTCGAAACCAAAAGAAAATAATCAAAAGGAAACAGAGAATTTTGTTCCTCCATAAGTGGATGAACCTTTTTATGAGGATTCTGCCCTCACTTAAGAGGAAATTTTAGGTGATGGTGACGCTGATTGAGAAGGAAATCCAGAGGAAGGTGAAGTGAGTGAAGTCCCTTGATCGCCCCAGCGCTTCCTCTTTTGAAGAAAAATCGAAAAAAAAAATTGCCCCTCCCTCCTCTATTAACAAGAAGAAAATCAAATCGAGACAATATTGTTCTTAAAGTTGAAAAGAATATTCACAACGATTGTTTACAAATTTCTCTTTTTTTTTTCAGAAAAAGTAAAAAGAAAAAAAAAACTTTTTTTTCTAGAAGAAAATTTTCTCATGTATTATAATACGGTTTTGTAACCAAAAAATATAATTAAGTGCTTTTACAAAAAAAATATGTATTGTTTCATCCACATATAATTGTTCCCATAACCACAGGAAAAAGTCCCCACATCCATTCCAACTAATAAAAGCAATATAGCATCAAGTCCAGGACTAAAATAGTGTGATACACTGAGGGGGTCCCTCATGTCCTTTTGTCCAATGTTGATAAGTCAAAATACTAGTCAGTCTTGTTAGAGAATTTTTGGACAGCGTATATGCCTCCACATTTGTTTCTCTGTAAATATGTGAGAAGCTGATCTGAGTGAAGGCCTTGATGAGATCAGTAATCCTGTTTGTCTAGCATTCAAGTGCAAGGACTTGAAGCTGACCATTGTTGTTTAACCAATCAATGATTATTTTGGAGTCCCCCGGCACTTGTAGATCCAAAATATTGTCTCTAGTAGCCAACATAAGGGTAGCCAACACACCAAGGAGTTCATCATTGGTATTGGAACCAACTCCACAGTTAAAATTCCAAGTAATCTTTATGTGATCCAGCCTTTTAATCAGTCTGTCAACACCACAGTGAAGTCCCTCATTTTGAGAAGTGCCGTGAAAACAGGCAATGTTCCATCCCAGGTGTAAGGTAAGATGTATGAACCGAGGAGTAATTATCCTCCTATCCCTTCTAATATCCAAATCTCCCAATATCCCGAAGCAAACAGATTTAACGGAGGTAGGTGTGTTTTCAAAGATCACCCTGTTGTGAACCAACCAAATATACCAACAAACCAGTGCATGGAGCAGTGATAATGTGAATTCCTCTAGTGACCAGTTCTCCAAACAAGCATGTAATGTGGAGCTCGTCCATGTAGTCTGGAGCTTAAGGGCAAGAGTAATCATATGCCAAACAATTTTAGTAAATTAACAATCTAAAAACAAATGGGAGATAGATTCAGAGCTTTTGTGACATAGAGAACACATATTGGGTCCCTCCCAGCCCCAACGAAGAAGATTGTCCCAGGTCAATATCTTTTCATTTGCAACTAGAAAAATGAATAATTTAATTTCCAAGGGAAGAGGCCAATGCCAGATATATCTCCTCCATCCTGTACACCTATGGATCCAAAAGGTGGATGATATTGCACTATATAAATTATTCACAGTAATATTGCCATATCAGTCACCTCCAATATAGTGTAATGAGTCTTCCTGTACACTAAGATGTATCCCCACTCCAAGAAGTGTTCATTAGTAATACTGCCATTCCAGAGCCATGTCACCCAAAAGACCCAAGTCAGTGTTATTTTTCCATTTAGTGCAAAAAACCTCATGTCTAGTAGTATCCATGGCTTGGAATAGAAAGAAAAATTGTTTTTCCCATAAATGATTCAGGAGCCCTGGAGTGAGAAAAATAGTGGACCCGAGTCCCAGAATAGCATCCCTACCAATGTGTATAGAATGTCATGATCATGCTTTCCAACAAAGCTAGTTTTGTATAATATGTAGATTCTTTAGAAGAGATCTCCAAATCAGAGAAGCAGTAACAAGACAAGTAACAGTGTGTCTGAGCCAACTCGAGAATGATAGAGGGGTAATATATTTCCCATAAATAACACAGTTCCAAATCATGTCCTGTGCCAGTACTCGCCATAGAGATTTTGTCGCCATAGCTTGTTTGAATAGGAAAATATTGCGGAGTCCCCAACTGCCTACCGCTTTTGTTTTTTCAATGTGTTCCCAGCGGCATAGTGAAGGTTCTGTTTAGAGCTACCACTCGTCCAAATAAAGGAGAACATCAACTGTCATATTTTTTTTAATATAGATCCTGGGATGGTAGCCAGAGCCATCCAATAGACAGCTTGACTTTCCAGGACAAATTTAATAAGTATGAATCTCCCCCTCATAGTGAGCCATCTATTGCACCAGTGGAAAATTATGTTCTCAATATTTTTAAGAATCCAGTGCCAATCAATCACTTTATAACAATATGGCTTAAGAAAATAGCTCAAATATCTCAGTCCCTATGAGATCTCAAGAAAGCAGAATGCGAAGATGTTCCTATAAAACTCAATGTCTACCTGTGATAGTCCTGAGTGATGAAAGGTAGATTTTGTTGCATTTATATATAGCCCCAATGCACGACAAAAGTAGTTAAGAATAATATTGATTTCCAACCATTCTTGAGCATCAGCCCTGGTCGCGATGAGAATATCATCCAAGAAGAATATATGCAGTATCTTTACTAGTTTTGAAACCTTAATACCAATAATTTTCCCTGCAAGCTAACTCGACTTGAGTAGAATGCTCAATCCTTCCAATACCAATAATAATAAATAAGAGTGGGGAAAGTGGGCAACCCTTCCACAGACCTCTCTCATTTGTAAAGAAAGGTGTGGCTTCCCCATTAACCAGAACAACAATAATCACACTAGACATGCAGCACATGATCCATCTAGTAAATGGTTGTCCAAAACCAGATTGTAACAGTATCAACCTAAGAAAGTCCCAATTTATACAATCAAAAGATTTTCTGAGATCTAATTTTAATATCAGATCCTAGAGATTTTTTTGTTTTATGTTGTGTAAGACTTCCTGTGCTGATCCAATCGCATCCAAGATCTGACATCCTTTGATGAAGCCCAACTGTTCACCCGATATAAGGCAAGAAAATAAAGGTTTAATCCTATTGACCAATATTTCAGTGACTAATTTGTAGTAGAGATTACACAATGCAATAGGTCTCTAATCGCTAAAGGAAGAAGGATGATTAGTTTTGGGAATAAGGGTCAGGAAACTAGAGTTTATAGTTCGATTGACCGCCCCTCTGAGTTTGGTATTTTCTATCAATTCCCAGAGATCATCACTAAACATATCAAAGAAGTGTAGATAAAATTTGACGGTCTAGCCATCAGGCCTGGACTTTTATTCTTTTTTAATGTATTGAGAGCCTTCCAAATCCCTTCTTTTGTACAAGTCGCATATAGTTGATTTGCCTCCCGATTGTAGATGATCTTAGGGAAGAGACCAACAATGGAAGCTTGGTCCATGTAGTTTGTAAGACCCTGATCACTATAGGAAATTTTGAAATAATTGAAGGCCGCAGTTATGAGTTTGTCTTGTCCAGTGATTTTACCTGTCATGTCCGATTGTACCTCCTAAATATGCTTATGATTCCTCCTGTGACTGGCAAATTGATGGAAAGACTTTGCATTTCAGTCTCCACAAGTGATCCAAATAGCTATGCTCTTCTGACGCCAGTGTGCTTCCTCGATCAATGGAAGTTTGTTCCACTCTGTCTCAAGATTCTTAATATGTTGTTCCAAATTTGAGGTTCCATATCCCTTTCCCGCAGAGCTATCCCGAATCAATGTTTGTATGTTGAGTTCTAGCTATGAGAATTGTTGTGTAGTCTTAGTAATTTGATGTCGGGCCCAGATTTTAACTTTTTGTTTTAAGTCTTTTAATTTCTATCCAAGACATCTCTGAATGTACACCTCATGATGATAGGATTGATCAGTCCAGACTTCGTGACCAAGCGTTCAAAATCAGGGTTCCACAACCAACACGGATTAAACTTGAATGGATAGGTTGAGCAGTGAGAATAAGAATCCAACTGTAGTAAGATGGGAGCATGATCCGATATGAAAGGGTACACGAACCAGGTTCTATATCTATCTGAATGCTGAAGAAGATTATCAGATAAAAAGAAACGGTCTAGTCGCTTCAATATGCTCTCTGAACCAATCCTTCCATTCCTCCATGTGGGGACCACCGCGGTCGGTATTAAATCCACCAAGTTGCTTATTTGGAAGATATCTTTGAACTGTAAAGCTACTGCATCAAGTAAAGTTGAGTCTCCCCAGATCTCAGTTGATGATAGAGTGAAATTGAAATCCCCCACCACAATCAGATTAGGTTTAGCCAGTAGACTTGTAGATGAGACTTTAGTCTAGAAGGAAAGACTATCAGTATAAGGTCCATATACATTGAGGAGGTTGACCCGTCGCTTGTTAGCACAACATGTACCTGTCAACAAAATGCCACCACAACACAAGAAAGGTTCCAACTCTAATAATATAGGATCCCAAGCCACGAGTAACCCACCCGATTTGACCACAGAGTTAATTGCACTAACAAACCACTGTGGCTTTAAGTCACTGATGAAAGCCCGAGTACGTTGTTCATCCACTAATGTTTCTTGTAGAAAAATAATTCTAGGATGGGTGTTGTCAATCAATCGCCGAAGAGAGGTATTTTTAGGGGCGCCTACAACCCCTCTAATATTGAGGAAAAGAAGAATCATGGACAAGACCTGGCTAGGGATTTAATGCCTATAAGCGCCCCAAGGTCATAAGTATCAGTGGATTTAATAGTCGATAAAGTAACACAAGTACAGACTTTTCTCCAAGCACTGCGAGTTTTAATAGGATAAGTTTCAAGTCCTAAATCTCGAGACCAAGAAAAATCCTTCCCAGCAAGGTCAGAAGAGATGTCATAGTGTGAAGTGGATGGTAGGTCTTGATTGTCGCGAATAATAGGTGACTTTCTGAGATAGGTTGGGATAGGAACCAGATGAAACATCTCCACAGATGAAGGAGACACGTGTGAGAGCCCAGTGATGGATAGTCCATGAGCCATGGAGGCAATAATCCGCAATTCAGTCTCAACGAGCCTAGTGTCAACCAATGGAATAGGAGAAAAAGAACAATTACCAGGGACAATAAGGTGGTTAGGACTAGAAGATATGATGTCCCCACTGGTGTCTAGGGGTAGTGAGTGAGTCAAGTCATCACTTATAGGAGATAGAAGAGAAGAAGTAGGGATAGTCTTAGGGGTCTCTTGAACCACATAGGATAAAGGACAAGGCAAGTTCTGTGGAGAAGATGAGACTGTTTGATGGGGCCCCTTCCCCGCGAGAGTAGTAGAATCTAGAAATTTTTTTCCCATGAAGTAAGAGTATAGTAAAAAGTAGGGAAAATTTGTTTTAGCTTACCGGTGAGTGAGAGCGGAGAAGATGGTTGTCGAGCATCAATGTCCAATAAGTCTTCAGCCCTCGTGTCCAGTGTGTCTTCAGTCCCAAGAGTAAAAGAGTCTACACCTAGAGAGTCTTCCCTAGCAAGTTTGCATAGGTAGGACCCTTCAGATTCCTCCTCGTTTGGTGCTCCTATACATTCCTGCCAGAGATGTCTCGTTTTACGACAGCAGGAGTAACGAAAGGGAATACCAAGGTATTCCAATCGTTGTGTCACCGAGCGACCACGCCAAAAAATCTCCAAAGTCTTCGGTAATCCAGCATGGATATCCATCTCGACCAATATCCTCACCATTTTCCTGTTGGAACTCTTTAAGAGATTAGAGTACAGGCATATAAAGTGCCCAAGTTCATTACCAATGGCCGCAACAGTCTAGTATTGTAGGGGAAGGCCCCACAATAGAACCTATAAGTGTTGTAAATAGAAATACTCCAAAGCAGGGTCAAATGATACTCGCGACCTTTTGAGTATAAGACTACAACCACTGATGGTCCAAAGGGTATCAAGGATAAGCTATGAATCCTCCGACGAGTTGAAGATAAATCCGAACCAACCAAAAGATAAGAATAATATGCTCTGGCACATAACCTAGAACAGGTAACCAATTATCCAAAACCCAGTGAGAGAGAGAG
>JASDQU010101319.1:47584-57983 GCA_032191745.1 Picea mariana
CCGGTAATGGAGGTGACAACGGGAGGGATGCAGAGGCAAATGTAAGAGAGGTAACAATAGTTGATGATGCTAAGTGTTCTTTTGCCTTAGGGAGAGTAGTAGGGAGGGAAGAAGCAACAATATGGTGTGCGTCCAACGAGGTGAAGAGTCTGACACTCTTCTAGAGGGCCTCGTCAGCCGCACTCATAAGTGCGCTGACCTCAGCGTCCATTGGAAGGTGTTGGAAGGTCTCTT
This sequence comes from Picea mariana, assembly GCA_032191745.1. Classification (NCBI taxonomy): domain Eukaryota; kingdom Viridiplantae; phylum Streptophyta; class Pinopsida; order Pinales; family Pinaceae; genus Picea; species Picea mariana. The sequence continues at coordinate 47,819 of JASDQU010101319.1, forward strand.
TAGGAGTTGCCACCTCACGCAAGTAGGACAAGGAGCAGGTTCCGATAAGACCTCCCCTGTGATAAGTTAATATAGCCTTTAAACTGTCATATCTACAGGATAGGTGTAAGACCATTGGAAGGGAAATCCGCCTAGAAATAAATGATGTACAAAAGATGGCAGAGAAGTTAAGGTAGGTAGTAAATAACCAGTGGTCGGGCCCATGAGGTGACGCCTGCTCCAAACCCCAAGACACTGCTGGGAGTTAGCCTAATGTAACATATGCAACGGATAAGGATCCAACGGCCGGAGAAAGTTAGCAATACATAAAATAGTTGAGAGTTTCGCCATTTTGTTGCCAGATAAGTCACTTCAAACTCTTTGAACCGTCAATAATTACTGCACCTTCGCCATTAAAGCCAAACTCCGACCTCGAGTCATTCACCACACAATCATCTCCTTCCACTCAACTATCAATGATGTTCATGTCAAAAAAATTACCATGGAATTTCTCTTGAAATAAGGATGCTCTGTTTCTGTATTTTGCTACGCAATCATTTTGTGAAAATGATTATTGTATTTAAAGTGTTCTTTTAAGAAGTCAACATGTAGATTAAACTAGAATATGATATGTGATATTTGTAGCCTGTTTTGAATTCTTGATTATTTGAGATTTTTGAAACCCATTACATTTGTGTAAATTATTGTTTGTTGTGGCAACAGCCCCATTTTTTTTTAGTAAACATAAAAATTATTGTTTGCTGTGACAACAGCAGACAACTTTTTGTTTCTTATATAAAAGAAATGTCAAATTATAATTGAATTTTACTATACAAGCTCCAATTTGTGCTTGACTCTTGAGTTAACTTCATATAATATTTTTGTGAAACGTGTTCACACGTTGAAACAAAAACATATGAACAGTATAGGATAGAAAAGAGTGGCAATCCTCTAAGCATATGTTCGGTAAAATATAAAAAAATTATATTATAAAGTCTGATATAATTTGGATAGTTTTCTTGACTTATTCACTATAATAGCTTGGTTTGCAGCACGAATATGGTGATATATAACTTGATTGTCAATGTTTACAGAATTCCAAGCAGCATCTACCATAGCAGGCGCCGGACTCCCCATTCAACAATGGGGGCGGACGATACTCAGCGACTGTCCATGCGAAATGCCAGTTGCCATCTTATTCGTAGAATGCACCATCGCTTTGATGGAGAGCGAAGGAGAAATCCAGATTCTCCGCTTTTCTTGGGTGGCGAGGTCGTATCCCTATCTTCCGCTATCAGAAGCTTCAATGTTGATGATATAAAGCAATTCCTCTGCAACTTCCTTCATAGTTGGCCTCTCGTGCCTCTTCTCCTGCAAACAACCCAACGCTAAAAGAGCTACAGCTTTCACGGTGTCCATAACAATCTGCGAAGCGTTTTCCATCAAGCGGGGATCGACAACATCCATGATCCTTCCCTGTTCCGATCTACAGAATTTAAAGTTCATCTTTTTACTGAATTTAAAGTTATACAACTTTCCTCGTACATAAATTAAAGTTATTGCTTGTAAAATAGTGAGGTACATAACATAAATTATAGTGAGGTGTTTTACAGGATGAAAATGATGTTGTCATATAATATTATTATTAAGTTAGTTTCATAGACTTGGAAATTTTTTTAAAATCTCTCTCTTTTTCTTATCACTCACTAGTTAAGTTGGAGTCTTGGTAATGGACATTCAGTGTTAATTGAGAAAGATCGGATTCTGGACTTGGGGAACTCTTCACCGCTCTCTCAAGATCTCCTCTTTGCCCTTAAGCGCAAAAATATTAGATATCTCTTGCCAGTTGTATGAACAAGCAGGGGTTGGGGAAGATATCTCTTTTAGCCAGTTGTATGAACAAGCAGGAACTAGAACTTGTGAGTGATTTGGCTCTAGAATGAGATTACTTTTGTAAGGCATTAATAGAAACACTAGTTCAGATTCAGAGTAAAGAAGATGAATTAACTTGTTGGACTGGCAGAGATAATTCAGGTTTTCTAATAGTAAAAAATGTTTATAGTGCTGGAGTAAAAAAAATTGGTAGCATCTAATTCGAGGTTGGAGGAGGAATATGTAGACTTGGAAAATTGCCTTAAAAATTAGACTGTTAACTTGGCTAGGTGTGGAAAATAAAATCTAACCTGGGATAATCTACCAAAAAAAAAAAAGATGGAAAGGACCAAATCTTTGTCACTTTCTATCCATTTAGTTGTTTTTAAGTTTATGGGGAAATTGGGTAGTTACCTAGGTACTTGGAAAGTGATCTGCCCCAGAATTTTCAAGATTCCTCGTCAAGTTCTACCTTCAGTTGGTTGCTTGGATGGTGCAACTCAAGCAAACTGTTTATAGAGTGGGGCACAAATACAAGGGATGAACTACTCGAAGGTATACATACCCTAACCCCCTCTGGATTTGAACCTGTGACATCTTAAGAAGAAACACATGTTCTTAACCATTAGACCCACTCAAACTGTATAAAAACATTTAAATATAAAATATAAAATTATTTACCAACAAAATAAAAAAATCAAATTAATTATAAAATATTTTACAGCTAACAATGCCATCTCAAAATTGTTATTTGATACGTCTAAAAATGTTTTAAAAAGTCTATATTAATTTTTTTATATATTTTAAAAATAAAATCACTTTATAAAATAAAATTGTTTTTAGCATTTTAATATAATTTTAAAAAAAATTATATAAAAATAAATTTAAAAAACAAACAAATACATCTTCAATATAAAAATATAAATAAATAAATAAATATTATAAAAAATATTATACTGTTATAAAAATTGGACAAAATCCTTCCATCAGAATCAATTCACAATTCACAATATAGAGAACCTTTGAAGTTGCAGGGATGAAAGTCAATTGCATTGTGTATAGGCCGTCAATTCACAATAGAGCGAGCCTTTGGAAATTGCAGGGGTGGAAATCTATTGCATTCTGTATACGGGTTAATTTATTAAAGTAATAGAAATTTATTAAAGTAATAGAAATAGAAAGAAATTATTATATTTATGTTGAAAGATGTATAACTATTGATAATGAGCATAATTAATGATCTTTTAATTTTAAATTCTAATCTGATGGTTATGCATTGAAGATGTTGGCATATTCTTAGTAGTCCTCCAAAATCAATAGATGAGATTTATTGTTCATAACTTTCTTGCATTTATCAAAGTATCAGTTAACATGTTTACTTTTTAATTACCACGTTTAAATAATTAAGTAGGATTAAACCGTACAACCAAACATTTCATATTACCACAAACGGATTACAGATTACCACAGAAATTTTAAGTTTTATAACAAGTATTCTCAAAGGATACCTTTCGACGTTCTCAACCCCGAGTTAGCGGCTATGCTAGTTTAAAACTGTATATGAAAATCTAAAATATGCAATACTGACCTCCAATCAGCACCCTTTGATTATTGTCTCGGCAACGGTTAGGATCAATACAGACGGATACATCTGAAAAGTTTTACCAAATTAGCCCATTTGAGTAGAAACCATTGCATTTATTATAAAACCCATAGCTCAGATCTGATCCACTTACTTTTTCTGCAGTTTCCTTGTACAGGATCCCAGATATAGTTTCCAATACAGAGACACCTGAATCTGCCAGAATCAGGCGAGCAAACAGAGTTCTGGTCACAATCTGCTTGAGTTTTACAGGAAGGCTCTAACGGTGCAACCCACTGCATCTCTACTCCATAGCTCCACTGCCTCGCAGGCAACGCCGGGTCGAAATTTACGACACTGGTGTAAGCCCTACACCCACCGGGGTGTACCCGTAATCTGTGAGATGTGGTAGAACTACCCGCTGTAAATGCGCAACAGATACTATCATTCCTGCACGCCATGGCTGCCCCGGCTTCATTAATATATGTATGGCACAAACTGGTTGAGGTACAATTCATCAGACTTGCCAGTACTATAGGATCGCAATTCAAGAGCATAATCGTGTTGGTACTTGTGATATTGAAAGGCAGGCTTTCATTCAATTGCAGTCCATGGTTATTCAAATCTCTAGTCTGGCAAGAATCGTTAATCAAAGGCGAAGGTTGAATAACCAGCCTCATGGTGGCTGGATTGATACGAAAGATTTTATAAGAGCTCCCATTCACCGATTTGAATTCCAGCTCGTTGGCTGCATTACAGTAAATTCTGTACTCAGGGAGACCGCAGCCATCTTGGATGCTAAAAGGGTATGGAACAGAAGTGTTGCCACAGTTGGGACAGCTAGGTATAACCCCTGCAACACTCGGGCTGATGCTGCAGGTCATCCAGAGTATCAAGAAAAACACCACAAAACCCCGATATTTAATATTTGCTGCTTCAGGACGCTTAATCCTACCCGTTCTCGACATGGCCGGAATCGAGTAAATCAAAACAAGACACAGAACTTCGAAATTTTTTGGACGGAAGGCTTATTTTATGGTTGCTCTATATTGTATACGAAGAAGTGGTTTATTCACCACAGGTCACCTAGCAATTCCAATTATAAGGGTATCATAGATACCGTGTCAACCTTGTGTTGTGTTTTGTATATGGTATTTTTTTTTTTAAGGCTCGGCAATAATAGTTGGCCAAATAGAAATTTAATATTGTTTATATATATATTGTATTTTTGGATGTATAAATTGATTCAATTTTTTCAAAAATCTAATTTCAATCATGAAATTTGTATTTTTTTTTAATTTTTAATTGAATTTTAGTCAATGTTGAAAAGTACTTTAAAAAATTTAAAACTTACCAATTCCAATTATATGGATATCATAGATGTAGTGTTAACCTTGTATTTTGTATCAGCTTAGAATAAAGTCTGTCAAACAAATTGTCTTATTTCCATTAAAAAAAAGTTTTAATTGAAATGCACTAACCAACTAAGCCAACACCTTATTTACCCATTAAAAAAACTAATAAACCATAAAGTACAGGAGAGACGGACATATTAACCTCAATGCAGCTGCCATTTTTCTTGCTGAGACTTAATTTTGACCATGTTTTATATGAGCAAAGTTCTTACTTTAAGTTGAATGCAAAGATAACAAGTAAAAATAGATTTTGTTTTTATGTGAAGATCAATTAAATTGATTCAACCTCCTCAAAAATCTGAATACATTCAAAATATGTAATTTCAATCATGAAATCTGTAATTTTTTTTAATTTCTAATTGGCTTTTGGTCAATACTAGTTGAAAAAAGTACCTTAAAAACTTAAAACTTACCAATTCCAATTATATGGATATCATAGATGTGGTGTTAATTTTTGTCAACTTTGTATTTTGTATAGAGTTAAGTCTCAAACAAAATAATCAAATTGTCTTATTCCGATTAAAAAAAAGTTTTAATTGGAATGCACTAACCAACTAAGCAAACACCTTATTAACCCATAAAAAAACTAATAAACCATAAATTATAGAAGAGATAGACATATTAACATGAATGAAGTCGAGAAACGGAGGTCAATGCAACTATGAGTTTTCTTGCCCTTCTCAGACTTAATTTTGACTGTGAAATTTGAATTACATGTACTGAAGCCTTGGCTTAGGATACTTCATTATATGGTGCCTAATATAATATGTATTATGAGAAAACATGATAAAAAAGGGACATAGCCAAGTATATGTTTTGTCTAGTCTATTGTGTTCATCTATATTTTAATTCCACATTCTTTTGATTTTAATTACTCCCTGATTTATTGACTAACATAATGTTTAACTCTCTATTTAATGTTTAAACTCTCCTTTTCTAGAGCCTTTTGTTTTCTATATTTTATAAATTTTATTTATTATTTAATGTGATTATTTATTTTGAATTAAAGTAGACAAGTAGATCCAACAAAAAGAGTGTTAGGGTTGGAATTGATATCATTTTTAGTCTTTGTTTAAATTCAAGGTCACTTGGAATATACATCAAGTTCAATGTTCAAGTCATTCAACATTAGATTATGAATAGTTTGGAAATGAGAGTTATCATAGTAAGAATTAAAAAATAATGTAATTAATATTATAACAAGTAAAATTAGTAGTAAAATTGTTTATATCTAAGTTTGAGAAATTCTTAATGTAATAGTTGTATATAATCTAAAGTGAAAATGAAACATGTGCAAACTGTAATAATGCATTATTTGTCTATATCTTGAAAGCAAGAAAGAGGTGATAATACCTACTCTATACCTTCAAAAGTTGAAATAGAATTGAAAAGATTTAGATGGTAGTAACTATTGAGAATGTCACAAGTGTAAATTGATGTCTTCAAAACCTTTTTAAAATAAATTGATGAAATAAGAAACTACTAAAGATAGCTAATATCACCTAATGAATTTTAACCTAAAAAAATAACAATATGATGGTTAAGGTTTCTATGGTGGGAGTTATGTTCAGAATTAATCGGAAGAACCACAGTATTATCTATTGTTTGTCCAAGTTTGGGATCCATAGCAGGATCCATTTTCAAGACATAATAGCCTAAGGAAAAATGCAAGAGATGAACCCTAATTAATACTACTTGGTTGAGTGTAGGAAACCTAAAAAGTAGGCTCAATGAAAACCCTAAGGTTTACTACAAAATTTTTACATTATATTGTTAAAAACAAAGTGATTTTAATTTTATAATCTAATTAGTATTAATATTATTTATCCACAAACAAGTAGATAAATAATATTGTTGTATTGAATTTGAAATTCACTATAAATTCAAAGGTTTTTGAAAATAAAATATAAATTTTAGAAACTTTTTTTTCCATAAAAATTACATATTATGATCAACTACTTGTAATTCATAGTATTCCAGCTAACCCAGCTATAAATTATATAACTTTATATACAACATTTAATATAAATTCATTAAAAATTAGTTGGCAATAATAGTTGGTCAAATAAAAATCCAATATTGTTTATATATATTGTATTTTTTGGATGTATAAATTGATTTAACCTCCTCAAAAATCTTTAGAGATTCAAAATATGTAATTTTAACCAAAAAAATATATATATTTTTTTAATTTCTAACTAAATTTTGGTCAATACTCCTCTAAAAAAAAGTAACTTAAAAAACTTAAAACCTACCAATTCCAATTATATGCATATCATATATGTGGTGTCAATGTTGTATTTTGTCTTATTCTTATTAAAAAAAAAATTAATGATTGAAATGCACTAATCAACTAATTCTCTAAAAGAGTACCTTAAAAAACTTAAAACCTACCAATTTTAATTATATGCATATCATATATGTGGTGTCAATGTTATATTTTGTCTTATTCCTATTAAAAAAAATTAATAATTGAAATGCGCTAATCAACTAAGCCAATACCTTATTAACTCAAAAAACTTATAACCCATAAAATACAGAAAAGATAAAAATATTAACGTAAACTAATAAGCCATAAAATACAGGAGAGACGGAAGAGATGGACATATTAACGTGAATGAAATAGAGAAACGGACATATTCACGTCAATGCAGCTGCGAGTTTTCTTGCCCTTCTAGGACTTAGTTTTGACAATGTTTTATATGAGCAAAGTTCTTACGTTAAGTTGAATGCAAAGATAACAAGTAAAACTAGATTTTATTTTGAAGTGAGGATTTTCACAAATGGGTGGAATTACGATTTGTAATATATATATATATTATTATTGAAATTTTCAAAATAACAAAATTTCATTATTAAAATGATAATTTTTGAAAAAAAAATTTAATTAAATTTTGTAATTTTATCAATCAAATAAAACATTTTATTACATAAATAAATTGTGGAAAGTTAGTAAATGATGTGAATTGGTTTTATTTGTAAAAATGAAAATTAAATGTTTTGTCTTCATTTCTAATGTGTTAAGATAAATTTGAAAAAGAGAGTTATAACTATTATAAGTAAATAAGTGGTTAGATAAAAGAGTCAAATATAGTTTAGGTAAACAATTGGTTTTTGGGCCAATGGTATTTGTGGCCCATGGTTTTTGTGTCTCATAGTTTTTGGTACCATGGTATTATGCCTGTGAATTATATGTATTGAAGTCTTTAGAAGGCTTAGGATACTTCATTATATGGTGCCTAATATAGTGTGTGTATTATGAGAAAACATGGTAAAAAAGAGACTTATATGTTTTGTCTGGTCTATTATGCTCATCTATGACTTAAGTGTAACCAAGTTTCGCATTGAAACCCAACCTCTTCCTTTTTTTTATAAATTTTATTTATCATCTAATGTGATTATTTATTTTGAATTGTAGTAGACAAGTAAATCCAAGGTCACTTAGGATATACATCAAGCTCAATGTTCAAGTCATTCAACATGAGAATATAAATAGTTTGGAGATGGGAGTTATCATAATAAGAGTTAAAAAATAATGTAATTAGTATTATAACAAGTAAAACTAGTAGTGAAATTGTTTATATCTAGGTTTGAGAAATTTTTAATGTAATAGTTGTATATAATCTAAAGTGAAAATGAAACACTTGCAAAATGTAATAATGCATTATTTGTCTATATCTTGAAAACAAGAACGAGGCCATAACACCTACTCCATACTTTCAAAAGTTGAAATAGAATTGGAAGATCTAGATGGTAGTAACTATTGAGAATGTCACAAGTGTAAATTGATGTCTTCAAAACCTTTTTAAAATAAATTGATGAAGTAAGAAACTACTAAAGATGGCTAATATCACTGCCAGATGGGATGTCTACGGTCTCAACAGAAGGACAACTAGAGGGGAGGCCACCTAGCCAGGTCTCTTGCCACATGGAGGCGGCACATGTGTACCCTCCCTCTACCGTCACCTCATGAGTTTAAACTCCCAGTCGTCGCTCCTCGGCTTTCACTTGTTGCGTGCTTGTTGCTATCACTTAACGACTTGCTTCGTGGGAATTTTAATGGGGATGGTCTGGATGAAGTCACAGTCCCATAACCAGCCCAACAATGGAGGTTTTAGGCTTGAGCCTTGGAGCGCCAAGGCTCATTCGAGCCCTTGGCCTTCGAAGTCTTGGTCTCTCTCGGATTTTGACACCGTCCTTACAGTCTGGTTCAAGCTTCTGTAGTCCTCCTTGCCCTCGGCTTCCAACTTCTCTTCACGGTTTTTGCAGTGTCACTGTGTCTGATTGGTCTTGCACTCATCAAGCAAGCACTCGCACTCCCCCTTTGTGTTCTATATCTGGATTCCGAAGGATATTTCTATGCCTCGTCTCAGGGGAAAATAGAAGAGGGGAGCGGCCTGGTATGCGACCAGAGGAAGGGCAACATGAGGGCGTGGCTCTCCTCTAGAAACCAAGTTTGCCTCCACCCTGACGCCCATTGCTGCTCCCACTCCTGCTCAGCCGACTCGAAACAGTACCCCAGACCTCTCCCCATTGTCGAATCCCTTTTCTCGTCGAGTCGAATGGTTCGACAACCTAGGGAATTCCCTCAGCTTCGCTCCACCTCCTCCATCTCCACCTCACCGCCCTCCACCTCCGCCTTCTCCCCCCTCGCCACCCTCCTCCTTCGCCTCCCCTTGTCACCTCCACAACCCCCTTTCCTTCATCTCCTTCTTCCGGCTGCCCCACCTCCTCCTCCCCCTCCACTCCCCTCAACTTGCTCCTGATGCACAGAAAGAAAAGCTCTCGAGGATTCCCTAGAAGATCTCAAGCGTGGAATAGGGGACATTAAGACCACCATTAATGAGCTGTAGAACAAGGAAATAGAGCGATGGCACCGTGTGGACCTCCTGATGACTTTCCTGCAGGACCTTAGGTAGGCTATCTCAGACAGAGATAAGCCCGACAGAGACACCTTGTATATGCATCAGGCTCTCGTGGGGCAAAGGCTCAACCCTGACATTGGTTAATTTCTTCTAGTTCAGGTTTCCTTTTTCTATGGTTTTAGTTAATTTACTTCATAAGTTTTTGGCCATGCGAGGCCACCCAGTCTTGGGAATTTTGGTCTTCGCAAATTTTGGTCTTAGTTTATAATTTAGAAATTATGCCCTGCATGGCACTATAGATCACCATCTTTCACTTCTCTACAAGTTTTGCATGAATACTTTGAATTTTTGGGCCATGTGGCAGCATTGGTTTCCCTTCAGGGCAATGCTGCCATGTTCGAATATGCTAGATAGACGGTTATAATATTTATGCTTAGCAAGATTTAATATAA
>JASDQU010101319.1:58049-68155 GCA_032191745.1 Picea mariana
AAAAAAAAAATAGCTAATATCACCTAATAGATTTTACCCTAAAAAATAACAATAATAATATTATATATCCACAAACAAATAGATAAATAATATTGTTATTTTGAATTTGAAATTCACTATAAATTTAAAAGTTTTTGAAAATAAAATATAAATTTTATAAACTTTTTTTTTATAAAAAATACATATCATGATTAACTACTTGTAATTCATAGTATTCCAGCTAACCCACCTAGCTATAAATTATATAAGATTATATATAACATTCAATATAAATTCATTAAAAATTAGGTGGCAACAATAGTTGTCTAAATAGAGATTTAATATTGTTTTTATATATATATTGTATTTTTGGATGTATAAATTGATTCAACCTCCTCAAAAATCTCAAGATATTCAAAATATGTAATTTCAACCAAAAAATCTGTATTTTTTTAATTTCTAACTGGATTTTGGTCAATACTCTTTGAAAAAGGTACCTTAAAAAACTTAAAACCTACCAATTCGAATTATATGGATATCATAGATGTGGTGTCAACCTTCTATTTTGTATCAGAGTAAAATCTGTCAAACAAAATAACTAAATTGTCTTATTCTTATTAAAAATTTTAATTAAAATGCACTAACCAACTAAACCAACACCTTAAATCAATCAACTAATCTATCAAAATTAATAACAATAACTAAAAGTAATAACATAAAAGTAATAACAGTAACAAAATTAATAACAATAACTAAAAGTAATAACAGTGACAGTATAAACCATAAGTACAGGAAAGACGGACATATTAGCGTGAATGAAATAGAGAAACGGAGAAACGGACATATTCACGTCAATGCAGCTGCGAGATTTCTTGCCCCTCTAGGACTTAATTTTGACCATGTTTTATATGAACAAAGTTCTTACTTTAAGTTGAATGCAAAGATAACAAGTAAAACTAGATTTTATTTTTATGTGAAGATTTCCAGAAATGGTTGAAATTACGATTTCTAATTGTTAAATTTGTAATATAAAATTAACTTAATATAATATATATAATGTTATTATAATATTGAAATTTTCAAAATAACAAAATTTCATTATCAAAATGACAAATTTTGATAAATTTTATAAATTTATCGATTAAATAAATTTATTTATTAAATATAAATTATTCTGGAAAGTTAGTAAATGATGTGAATTGGTCTTATTTGTAAAAATGAAACTCAAATGTTTTGTCTTGACTTTTGATGTATTAGGATAAATTTGAAAAAGAGAGTCATATCTATTATAAGTAAACAAGTGGTTAGATAAAAGAGTCAAATATATTTTAAGTAAACAACTGGTTTTTGGGCCAATGGTATTTGTGACCCACTGTTTTTGTATTTCATGGTTTTGGTAACCTGTAGTATTATACCAGTAAATTACATGCACTGAAGTTTTTAGAAGGCTTAGGATACTTCATTATATGATGCCTAATATAGTGTATGTATTATGAGAAAACATGGTAAAAAAGGGAAGTATATGTTTTATCTGGTCTATTGTGCTCATCTATATTTTATTTCCCTCTATTTAATGTTGAAACTTCCTTCCATTTTGCCTTTTAACTCTTAGATTTAACTGTAACCAAGTTTTTCATTGAAACCTAACCTCTCCCTTTCTAGAGCCTATTGTTTCCTATTTTATAATTTTTATTTATCATCTAATGTGATTATTTATTTTGAATTAAAGTAGACAAGTAGATTCAACGAAAAGTCTTAGGCTTGGAATTGACATCACTTTTAGTCTTTGTCTAAAGTCAAGGTCACTTAGGATATACATCGAATGTTCAAGTCATTCAACATGAGACTATGAATAGTTTGGAGATGGGAGTTATCATAGTAAGAGTTAAAAAATAATGTAATTAGTATTATAACAAGTAAAACTAGCAGTGAAATTGTTTATATCTATGTTTTAGAAATTTTTAATGTAATAGTTGTATATAATATAAAGTGAAAATGAAACACTTGCAAATTGTAATAATGCATTATTTGTCTATATTTTAAAAGCAAGAAAGAAGTGATAATACCTACTCCATACCTTCAAAAGTTGAAGTAGAATTAGAAAGATCTAGGTGGAAGTAACTATTGAAAATGTCACAAGTGTAAACATGTCTTCAAAACCTTTTTAAGACAAATTGATAAAGAAAGGTTGTGCATGTTAGTTGTATCCATAACAATCCAAAATATAATGGAACTAGAATATGCATTCTTTTGTAAATTTTAAAATAAGAAACTATCAAAGATAGCCAATATCACCTAATGAATTTTAACCTAAACAATAATAATAATAATTTTATATATCTACAAACAAGTAGATAAATAATATTGTTATATTAAATTTGAATTTCCTTATAAATTCGATTTTTGAAACTAAAATATAAATTTTATAATTTTTTTTTTCCATATAAAATACATATCATAATCAATTACTTGTAATTTATTGTATTATAACCCATCTGGCTATAAGTTATATAGCTTTATATGCAACATTCAATATAAATTCATTATAAATTATTTAGTTATATTAATGATTTATGTTTGAAACTTATAATTCATAATATTCCAACTAACCCACCTGGCTATAAGTTATATAGCCTTATATGCAACATTCAATATAAATTCATTACAAATTATTTAGTTATATTAATGATTTATGTTTGAAACTTATAATTCATAATATTCCAACTAACCCACCTAGCTGTAACTTATAAATTCATTATAAATTATTTAGTTATATTAATGATTTATGTTTGAAACTTATAATTCATAATATTCCAACTAACCCACCTAGCTGTAACCCACCTGGTTATAAGTTATATAGCCTTATATCCAACATTCAATATAAATTCATTACAAATTATTTAGTTATATTAATGATTCATGTTTGAAACTTATAATTCATAGTATTCCAACTAACCCACCTAGCTATAAGTTATATAACCTTTTATACAACATTCAATATAAATTCATTATAAATTATTTAGTTATAATAATGATCTATGTTTAAAATATTATTTGTTGATTTCTTAGTTGATAAATTCCTTATCATTTCATAATTTTTTTGGAAAAAATTTAAAAACTTAAAAAAGTTATAAAAAAATTAAAAATAACCTTAACAATAACTTTGGAAATCACTTTAAACGGTTATAAATTAATTTTTTTTGCAAGCCTCTCAAAGAATCCAACACTACTTGTAAATTCGCATACCTCATAGACTTAAAATTTGTGATAGAAATGCAAATGGCAATTATATATATATATGTATTGTTGAAACAGTGAGAACTATTTTCCAAAGATAAGATACGGAGGTTTCTCTATCCCAAAGTTTATGCAACTAATTAGCAAAGGATATGATAGTTTCAATCAACTCCTATTATTTTGGTTTTTTTGTTGATACAAATCAACCCAAAATCGCCTTAGTAACAAAACGTCAAGTTTTAGTTTGCCTTTGACTATGTTGAACATCTCAGAAATAAGAGGGTTAAAGAGCGCACACATAGACATTTTGATGTTATGTTTGGACGCCACAAGCTCCTAAGCTTGATTTTTGAGGTCACGAATCAAGAACAATGACCTCTAATCTCTAGGACATTGATCAACAAAATGATTTACAAATTCACTTCTTTGGAGCAAAACCGGTGATCATTATATCCATAGTCCTTTGCTTCTTAAAAGAGAACTTGCACTTGATAGAACAACATTCAAGCTAAGTTGACCCCACCTCTCTACTGGAATCTTGGCAACAAGAACTGGTAATACTCATGATCTGATTTCATGCATCCCAACATGTATGGTTTCTTATGTTTTCAAAGGCATTATCTCTTTGATTTAATGTCCCATGCTATCCCAAATACACACATTATTTCTAGTTTATATTGTGAAATCTCTACGAACATGCTCTTTTGTGGGGGAGCTACCTTACTCAAAATCACTTTTGGTCAGATTGTCTAACTAGTTAAATAATTTTGTTTGAAATTGGATAATAAAGCAATATGTATATTTGGCCACTAGTTTTAATCAATGATATCTGTCTTTTCTGCTTGTGTTCAAATCCTTCTTGTAGATGTTTGTGCTTTCTTGAAAAGAAGGAAATGACTCGAGGAAGACAAATGGATCAGAAAATTTGACACAATCATGAGACATGTTGTGTGGGAAGTTCACTCACAAATCTATTTTTGGATTATATTTTCAATTCCATGCACATGATCTTCTTAAACACTTTCATTTTTGAAAATCCTGGGTTGAAATCAATCTCATACCTTGAACGGTTTGTTTATTTAGGTACAAGTATGGAATTGGAATGACACGCTTGATTTGAACTAGTGAAGAGATGAGCATGTCATGTTACAAAATAATTTTCAGAGTTGGGAGAGATAGAGAGTGAGTAAATATCTTCACACAACTAGAGCAAAGCACATGATGGGTAACAAATGGAAGCTCGTTCAAATCCTTGTTCCCTGGAGAACAAGGATGCAAAGATGAGCTCATTGTTTTCAGAAAATAATTATGAGAGATGCAACTCTTAGCCAACACTAGCACCGGATCCCATCTAAATGAAATAATAAGCGTACATTCTTTCACATGGATTAGTCTTTTCAAAAGGCCGCAAACTTCTTGTTGGATGTTATGCATAAACATTTTAAAGTTGTTGGAAAAACTTACATTCATAATCTCTTTCTCAGTTTACTTTCTTTGTCGACTGCATATTTTTTATCATCATTTATCCAAGGTTTCTTTTTTCAGTTGCAACACTTTTTGGGCCAAGTTCATCTTCTAATTCTAAATACATCTCTTCTTTTTATTTCCTCATCATATTTTCACTTGGAGGGAACTCAATCTCTCATTTTTTTTTTCTTATAATTCCTAATTATATATAATGATATACAAACATCTCACCTTTGCTTGTCTTTTACATGCAACATCTTCACACTGGATATATGATGGAATCACCTTGCATCTCTTTATTAGCTCATGATCTAACAAGGGGTCTCTTTTCAAGCATTAATCAAAACTATTTTGGAATATTGTGACAACAATCAAACCATGAATTAATAGAGTGGTTAATATATGATCATTCTTGCATGTTAGTTGGTGAAAAGATCCTATGTAATGGGAAAACCATCCACACACTAAATAGCTTCTTGCGTGAAAGGTGAAGTGTCAAAGTATAAAGGTTGAAGATCAAAAGGGATAACTTTATCTAGCTAGGTGCAACAAATATACTAAATAAATCTCAATAGTTGGTTGTCATCCCCTATCAGGAAAAAACAAGGCCACCGCTTTCCCCATCCATTTGGTTCTAAGAATACACCAAATAAACTAGGAAGGAATGGGAAATAAAGTTTGACTACACTATGGGACATGAAAATATATTTGTTGGGGCGATGGACGTTCACTAGCAACAGAGAAAGATATGTGACATCGTCGTGACTTGAATGGGGCTATGAACACTCGTGAGTAGTGGATAAACACTTGAGAGATATACACATATACACACATGGTGAAAATATTTTTATATCCCAAACCTATATTATCCCCATGACATAGATACTAATATGAATCATCAACGCAGTTTAAGGAAATAAATCTCACCACCATTCATCCTATGATTATATCAGACAAGCTCGACTACCTAGCATGAAAGCATCACCAGTGAGCCCACCACAATGAAATATTTTAGGTAACTATTTCACATTAATTCCATAATTTATGATCTTTAAAGAAATTATATGACCCTCTACATTTTTTGCTCATAATTTAGATAAGACTAGAAGATATTTAGGCTTCACCCAGTGTGTCGCCATTTTTTGTGCACACACAACAACCTCCCTAATTTATTCTCTTTCCTTTCTCCTAAGAGAATAAATTAGGCCCCCCGAGTAAACATTTCTACTAGAAAGCCTCTTAAACTCTTTCATGCAAATGGAAAATCCCAAGTCTCTCTTCTCACTCTTTGTGCTTTACCACTTGCAGTGTTTCTTCAGATCACTATGACATGCCAATAAACAATATCAGCGATTTCCCTCTTTATTTTCCTATACATAGTGTATCAATGAATATCCTTCTTCCTCTGTTGATATATCCAAAACTGGAAAACTTCTGCTAAACTTTTCCAAAACACAAATCTTTATCACCAATGAAGTTCATGTGACCAATGCTGGTACACCAAATATTTTCACACGATTTTCCCCGACATGTTAAAAATTACATTGGATTACTTCCTCCCATCCTCGCCAATACATCACGTATCGTCAAGGATCCTCTCATTTTCACCAATTCATCACATATCAACAAATTTCCTTCATTTCTAATTGATACACCATGTCTTAGCGAGGTTCATCTCTCTCTCTCTCTCTCTCTCTCTCTCTCTCTCTCTCTCTCTCTCTCTCTCTCCAACACACTCATTGTCAACGAATTCCATGCTTATGTCATCGATGTGTTAGAAAAAAAGACATTTACCACCCATCGAAACTGAGTGTATCGACGATGATCCTCTTTTCCTCACTGGCATACACCTTGTCGACAAGATACTCCTTCATCTTGAGACCTCTCTTATTCTCCTTCATCTCAGATCCTTCTCGTTGCACCTACCAGTCAGGTTCCTATCATTTTCAATGATTAAACACTCTATGAATAACTGGATAACTAATGACTGATTGACTACCTTTCCTAATCTACTTCATGTTTTATTCATGATAGATTATGTGTGTGTCACCAACAAATTTCATTAAACATATCATGTCGGCCTGAACGTTTTGCACCTTCTTGATTTTATGAATAACCTTGATCATGAAAGTGTTTTCTATGGATAGATGGGTTAATTGCATCATCTACAGGGAATAATTTGGCTCTGAATTACATCTCAAAGAGGAATTAGTACTCTTGTCCCATACTAAGTGGAAAGTGCTCCAAACGTCAGTTGGCTATTTTTGGGAGATAATATTTCTTATCCATTGGCATATTACATTATTTATAATGTATTGATTAGGATCCTATATGACATATATTCCATAGGAACTGATGGAATTGAATTCGGGCAAAGAAGTAGCAAGGACGTGGTCCGAAATTTCATTAAAAATGTCTTTGCTCCCAATTTTTGGTATTGGTCAAAGTGGAGTTTTCACTTCTAAAATAGACAATATGTGTTTTTTACAGGATTACAGTTCCAATGCCATTGACATAATCTAAATATGAGGTCTAGAAGTGTTAGAACGATCACAAAGGATTTCCCGTCAAGAAATCCTCACTAATCAAGACCTTAATTAAATATGAATCTAATAAAATTATTGAATGAATTTGTAAGGTCTCTCACTACAATATCCTCGTGCCCTCCATGTTTCAAAAAAATATACCTCAATCATACATGGTATGAAAAAGTTATGGACTTTTGAACTCAATCTCTTGTTGTTTCTTGACGGAAAAAAGACACTTAATTTTTTTTCAATTTGTCTTGCTTGAAAGGAAAGTTGTTTCTTAAATCTCCTATACACAAATGAGAGTTGTTGATTAAATCTCCAATACACAAAGACGATTTGTTTATTAACTCCCCGATACACAAATGAGAGTTTTTTATTAAATATTGGATACACAAAGTAGAGTTGTTGATGAACTCTTTGATACACAAATGAGAGTTGTTAATGAACTCTCTGATACACAAAGGAGAGTTATTTCTTAACTGTATGATGCACAAAGGAGAGTTTTTTATTAACTCTCTAATACACAAAGGAGATTTATTTTTTACCTCTATGTTACACAAAGGAGAGTTTTTTCTTATCTCTCTGATGCAGCGATATGACCATCCCAAAATGATTTTCCTATTTTGGTCGTAACGTTTGAATCAGATACTCGTTTCACGCATTCCTTAAACCATTGGAAAGGTATTTATGAGATATACAACTTCATAGTTCTATGATTTGATAAATTCCCCACCAATTGTTCACATTTTCCAGGATTAATATTTGGCACATTGTCAACAACCTCGGTGAACAAAACACCTCAACCAAGAGAAGAAGAACCTAGAACCGAACTTAGGGAAGCGTACACGAACTATCAATTAATTAATGTTTCAATTCTATAGGTTCAAGTCCATGTTTTTGATAGTTTATTTCTAGTTTAATATGAGGTGACTCATCTATTTCATATTGAATGGTGTTAGGTACCATTGCTAAAGGAATTTCATACTCAACAATCTAAATCGGTAGGGTGCGAGGGAAGAAAACCATAAAAGCACAATCACCACACATTAGGGAAATTGAATAGTATGAAACAATACTATCACAGACATGATATATCACCAAATATGATAGATAAACAACAAAAACAACAATTGTTACAATGAGAAGGGAGAAACGAAAGGGAATCAAGCTCGATTAGTCGAAGAAGGATTCTGAATCCCATGATGTTTGAATATGAAACGTGGAGGGAGAAGAGTTTTCCCAATGTCAATACCACTTTCCATGGTGGATTAAGTACAGTATGACCAGAACCTATGATGGCCCATAAGTACTAAAAAAAAATTTCAAAATGTAACCACATATTATACATTAAATCGTAAACATTTCTAGTTTCCTTGTCCTCTCATCATTACGAAAGAGATAAGGAAATGTTTTTGTAAATGAAATGTCATGGGGGATAGTGGAAGGCCAAGAGTCATGTTGAACTTCAACAAGGGATTTTATCCAAGTAAAATGGATTTTGGATCTTTGATCTTTCGTGTACTATTACTAAAACTTTTAATGACGAGAACCCTGTTTGGTCAAGCTATTTTATGAAAATCTTTGTTTCTCGTGTTGGATGTATTATGGAATATTCCTTTATGTTCTGGCTCAACACTCAGGTTTTGTAAGGATATACTTCATATTGTAGACTACTCTTATGTATAACGACTACATTATTATTTATGTTCTTCAGAGAATATTTATCTGAATTTGTGGGCATAGAACCATAAATGATTATTTAAATTCTAGAATATTTTGTGTTTGCAGTTATTTATTCATGTTTCCGTCTCTAATCTATGATAACTATTTCTCATGCCATTGATGGGAGTATGTCTAGTTCTATTTTTACTTTAATTTTACCTTGGTTTCGTCCAAACATGTGTATCTTAGATTATCTACATTTCATTCTTTAGCTTATAAAATCTTCTTCAGTGGGTCGGGACACAACTGGTAAACCTGGGCTACCAGGAAAGGGGCATGCCTTCCTTCGCCAACTCAAGATGAGGATGAAAGTTCTATAAAATATTTAATATATTTATCTTGTTTTAGCTTTTTCTATTATAATGGTTAATAAAGAAAAGCCTGGGATTTTCCTATTATAATACTTAGTAGTTCTCTTTCACTTCAACTTTTTTTATTGTACCCATGAGAAGGCTTGCCTATAAAATGTGCTCCTCTCTCACTCAATGAATAATAAATGGTCATTATTTGTTATTCATTGTGTATTGAGTTTATGGAGTCTAATTTTCATATATGCATGCAGATCAATTGGTATCAAATCCTAGATCCAAGGAAACTTTTTCTCAACCACATTTTTGGTTTCATTTTAATTTTTGCATCCCTCAGCACCACTTCCTGCTAGCTTTCGCAACAACACAATACTTTTTTTGCAACACCCGCAGTCTTGCTCCAGAAGTTCCTCTTCACTAGTTCATAAGGATTCTCTTTCACTTTGGGGTAGAAATGTGTCTCCACCCTCCCCATCTACGTGGCATAACACTGAGAAGCCAAGTGCCTCACCCTCTCAGTTTCAACCACACTCACTGGGCATCCAGGTGTCTCCACCCTCCTAGTCTTTGCAAAATCAACAATCCCTTCTATTCCAGCATCACTATAGCCTCTGAGAAACCATGGAAATATTCAGTCCATCCACAGTGCTCTCAAACTTAAACAGGGATGCAGAAAGAGAGGACACTTTCTGTTTAAAGTGGGAGGAATTGGGCAATCAGAAAGGGGGGCTTCCTTCCTTCGCCAACTCAAGATGAGGATAAAAGTTCTATAAAATATTTAGTATATTTATCTTGTTTTATCTTTTTCTATTATAACGATTAATAAAGAAAATCCCAAGCTTTTCCTATTATAATACTTAGT
>JASDQU010101319.1:69914-80576 GCA_032191745.1 Picea mariana
CTCCCCCTATCACCTCCACAATCCCCTTTCCTTCATCTCCTTCCTCCGACTGCCCCACCTCCTCCTCCCCCTCCACTCCCCTCAGCGTGCTCCTGATGCACAGAAAGAGAAGCTCTCGAGGATTCCCTAGAAGACCTCAAACGTGGAATAGGGGATATCAAGACCACCATTAACGAGCTGCAGAACAAGGAAATAGAGCGATGGCACTGTGTGGACCTCCTGATGACTTTCCTGCAGGACCTTAGGTAGGCTATCTCAGACAGAGATAAGCCCGACATAGACACCTTGTATATGCGTCAGGCTCTTGTGGGGCAAAGGCTCAACCTCGACATTGGTTAATTTCTTCTGGTTCAGGTTTCCTTTTTCTATGCTTTTAGTTAATTTACTTCAGAAGTTTTTGGCCATGCGAGGCCACCCAGTCTTGGGAATTTTTCGTATTCGCAAATTTTGGTTTCAGTTTATAATTTAGAAAGTATGCCTTGCATGGCACTATAGATCACCATCTTTCACTTCTCTACAAGTTTTGCATGAATACTTTGAATTTTTGGGCCATATGGCAGCATTGGTTTCCCTTCAGGGCAATGCTGCCATGTTCGAATATGCTAGATAGACAGTTGTAATATTTATGCTTCACAGGATTTAATATAATTTCTAATTTACCAAAAAAAATAAAAATAGCTAATATCACCTAATAGATTTTACCCTAAAAAATAACAATAATAATATTATATATCCACAAACAAGTAGATAAATAATATTGTTATATTGAATTTGAAATTCACTATAAATTTAAAGGTTTTTGAAAATAAAATATAAATTTTATAAACTTTTTTTTTATAAAAAATACATATCATAATTAACTACTTGTAATTCATAGTATTCCAACTAACCTACCTAGCTATAAATTATATAACATTATCTACAACATTCAATATAAATTCATTAAAAATTAGTTGGCAACAATAGTTGGTTAAATAGAGATTCAATATATATATATATATATATATATATATATATATATATATATATATATATATATTATTTTTGAATGTATAAATTGATTCAACCTCCTCAAAAATCTGAAGACATTCAAAATATGTAATTTCAACCAAAATATCAGTATTTTTTTAATTTCCAACTAGATTTTGGTCAATACTCCTTGAAAAAGGTACCTTAAAAAACTTAAAACCTATCCATTCCAATTATATGGATATCATAGATGTGGTATTAACTTTGTATTTTGTATCAGAGTAAAATGTGTCAAATAAAATAACTAAATTATCTTATTCCTATTAAAAAATTTAATTGAAATACATTAACCAACTAAATCAACACCTTAACTCAATGAACCAATCTATCAAAATTAATAACAGTAACTAAATTTCAGTAGGGTTTCGGAGTATAAACCATAAAGTACATGAGAGACGGACATATTAACGTGAATGAAATAGAGAAACGGACATATTCACGTCAATGCAGCTGCGAGATTTCTTGCCCCTCTAGGACTTAATTTTGACCATGTTTTATATGAACAAAGTTCTTACTTTAAGTTGAATGCAAAGATAACAAGTAAAACTAGATTTTATTTTTATGTGAAGATTTTCAGAAAGGTTGGAATTACGATTTGTAATTGTTAAATTTGTAATATAAAATTAACTTAATATAATATATATAATGTTTTTATAATATTGAAATTTTTAAAATAATAAAATTTTATTATCAAAATGACAAATTTTGATAAATTTTTCTGTTAAATTTTATAAATTTATAGATTAAATAGTTTTTTTTTATTACATAAATAAATTATTTTGGAAAGTTAGTAAATGATGTGAATTGGTTTTATTTGTAAAAATGAAACTCAAGTGTTTTGTTTTGACTTTTGATGTGTTAGGATAAACTTGAAAAAGAGAGTCATATCTATTATAAGTAAACAAGTGGTTAGATAAAAGAGTCAAATATATTTTAGGTAAACAAGTGGTTTTTGGGCCAATGGCATTTGTGACCCACTGTTTTTGTGTTTCATGGTTTTGGTACCCTGTAGTATTATGCCCGTGAATTACATGTACTAAAGCCTTTAGAAGGCTTAGGATACTTCATTATATGATGCCTAGTGTATGTATTATGAGAAAACATGGTAAAAAAGGGAAGTATATGTTTTGTCTAGTCTATTGTGCTCATCTATATTTTATTTCCCTCTATTTAATGTTGAAACTTCCTTCCATTTTGCCTTTTAACTCTTAGACTTAACTGTAACCAAGTTTTTCATTAAAACCTAACCTCTCCCTTTCTAGAGCCTATTGTTTCCTATATTTTATTTATAATTTTTATTTATCATCTAATATGATTATTTATTTTGAATTAAAGTAGACAAGTAGATCCAACAAAAAATGTTAAGCTTGGAATTCACATCACTTTTAGTCTTTGTCTAAATTCAAGGTCAATTAGGATATACATCGAATGTTCAAATCATTCAATATGAGACTATGAATAGTTTGGAGATGAGAGTTATCATAGTAAGAGTTAAAAAATAATGTAATTAGTATTATAACAAGTAAAAATAGCAGTGAAATTGTTTATATCTATGTTTTAGAAATTTTTAATGTAATAGTTGTATATAATATAAAGTGAAAATGAAACACTTGCAAATTGTAATAATGCATTATTTGTCTATATTTTAAAAACAAGAAAGAAGTGATAATACCTACTTCATACCTTTAAAAGTTGAAATAGAATTAGAAAGATCTAGGTGGAAGTAACTATTGAGAATGTCACAAGTGTAAACATGTCTTCAAAACCTTTTTAAGATAAATTGATAAACAAAGGTTGTGCATATTAGTTGTATCCATAACAATCCAAAATATAATGGAACTAGAATATGCATCCTTTTGTAAATTTTAAAGTAGAAACTATCAAAGATAGCTAATATCACCTAATGAATTTTAACCTAAACAATAATAATAATAATAATAATATATCTACAAACAAGTAGATAAATAATGTTGTTATATTAAATTTGAATTTCCCTATAAATTTGATTTTTGAAACTAAAATATAAATTTTATAAACTTTTTTTTCCATATAAAATACATATCATAATCAACTACTTGTAATTCATTGTATTGTAACCCACCTAGTTATAAGTTATATAGCTTTATATGCAATATTCAATATAAATTCATTATAAATTATTTAGTTATATTAATGATTTATGTTTAAAACTTATAATTCATAGTATTCCAACTAACCCACCTAGTTATAATTCACTTGGCTATAAGTTATATAGCCTTATATGCACCATTCAATATAAATTCATTATAAATTATTTAGTTATATTAATGATTTATGTTTGAAACTTATAATTCATAGTATTCCAACTAACCCACCTAACTATAAGTTATATAAGTTTTATGCAACATTCAATATAAACTCATTATAAATTATTTAGTTATAATAATGATCTATATTTGAAATATTATTTGTTGATTTCTTAGTTGAAAAATTCCTTATCATTTCATAATTCTTTTGGAAAAAATTTAAAAACTTAAAAAAAAAAAGTTATAAAAAAAATAAAAATAACCCTACCAATAACTTTGGAAATCACTTTAAACGGTTATAAATTAAATTTTTTTGCAAGCCTATCAAAGAATCCAACACTACTTGTAAATTCGCATACCTCATAGAGTTAAAATTTGTGATAGAAATGCAAATGGCAATTATATATATGTGTATTGTTGAAACAGTGAGAACTATTTTCCAAACATAAGCTACGGAGGTTTCTCTATCCCAAAGTTTATGCAACTAATTAGCAAAGGATATGATAGTTTCAATCAACTCCTATTATTTTGGTTTTTTTGTTGATACAAATCAACCCAAAATAGCCTTAGTAACAAAACGTCAAGTTTTAGTTTGCCTTTGACCATGTTGAACATCTCAGAAATATGAGGGTTAAAGAGCGCACACATAGACATTTTGATGTTATGTTTGGACGCCACAAGCTCCTAAGCTTGATTTTTGAGGTCACATATTTTTTATAGTCATCTTTGGTGACAAGATAGATATCATTTCCTTGGTCTAATGATCTAGAATCAACCAAATCTGTCTTTTTATCATCATGCATTATCCATACGAGGGTGAAACATATTAATTTTTTTTATCAAACAACTTGTTTAAATGACTTTGGTATGTTGAAGTACAATGTTTTAACGCTTACTGAAGTTTAAAGGTGTGTCCTTTGAAGCTTTTTTGACTCGGATTTAATGTTCTTGATCTAGTTTTCCAATATATTGCTATACTCTTTGAATGATCAGATACAATATATTGAAGAGGACTAAATAATTAGTTTTCATTTATTCTCTCTCGATATGGTCGTATTTCAATTTGCTCTTAGTTGCCTTCATCTTGATTTTGTTGGGGTTTTACATCATGATGTTCCTATTGCTTTTGGATTTTCCACTGTTGAATGGAAGGTACATTATAGCCACGTCACGACACTCTCAACGAAGCTCTTCAAGATACCGCTCTATGATTTTTGGGAAAGTTCATCAAGAATACTCTTTCAAAAATCAGGCAAACACATGAACATGAACCATATAGAAGGATGCACATTTATTTACATAAGTATCACCAATTGATTTACAAATTCGTGCTCAATGAAGTTCTTAGAGGAAAAGTGCTACATGGAACCTTGCTCTTTTGTTTTCATGTATGATGTGAAAACTTACCTCAATATCTTATATTTAACCTGTACAAACCACACCATACATGATCCACAATTGTGTTCAAGAAGGTAACAATTGAATAAGTGCTAATGAAAACAATTTAATGAACATTTTCAGCCGTGAAAGAGCACTATGAATCAAGAACAATGACCTCTAATCTCTAGGACATTGATCAACAAAATGATTCACAAATTCACTTCTTTGGAGCAAAACCGGTGATCATTATATCCATAGTCCTTTGCTTCCTAAGAGAGAACTTGCACTTGATAGAACAACATTCAAGCTAAGTTGACCCCACCTCTCTACTGGAATCTTGGCAACAAGAACTAGTAATACTCATGATCTGATTTCATGCATCCCAACATGTATGGTTCCTTATGTTTTCAAAGACATTATCTCTTTGATTTAATGTCCCATGCTATCCCAAATACACACATTATTTCTAGTTTATATTGTGAAATCTCTACGAACATGCTCTTTTGTGGGGAGCTACCTTACGCAAAATTACTTTTGGTCATATTGTCTGACTGGTTAAATAATTTAGTTTGAAATTGGATAATAAAGAAATATATATATTTGGTCACTAGTTTTAATCAATGATATCTGTCTTTTTTGCTTGTGTTCAAATCCTTCTTGTAGATGTTTGTGCTTTCTTGAAGAGAAGGAAATGACTCGAGGAAGACAAATGGATCAGAAAATTTGACACAATCATGAGACATGTTGTGTGGGAAGTTCACTCACAAATCTATTTTTGGATTATATTCTCAATTCCATGCACATGATCTTCTTAAACACTTTCATTTTTGAAAATCCTGGGTTGAAATCAATCTCATACCTTGAACGGTTTGTTTATTTAGGTACAAGTATGGAATTGGAATGACACGCTTGATTTGAACTAGTGAAGAGATGAGCATGTCATGTTACAAAATAATTTTCAGAGTTGGGAGAGGTAGAGAGTGAGTAAATATCTTCGCACAACTAGAGCAAAGCACATGATGGGTAACAAATGGAAGCTCGTTCAAATCCTTGTTCCCTGGAGAACAAGGATGCAAAGACGAGTTCATTGTTTTCAGAAAAAAATTATGAGAGATGCAACTCTCATCCAACACTAGCACCGAATCCCATCTAAATGAAATAATAAGCATACATTCTTTCACATGGATTAGTCTTTTCAAGAGGTCGCAAACTTCTTGTTGGATGTTATGCATAAACATTTTAAAGTTGCTGGAAAAACTTACATTCATGATCTCTTTCTCAGTTTACTTTCTTTGTCGACTTCATATCTTTTATCATCATTTATCCAAGGTTTGTTTTATCAATTGCAACACTTTTTGGGCCAAGTTCATCTTCTAATTCTAAATACGTCTCTTCTTTTTCTTTCCTCATCATGTTTTCACTTGGAGGGAACTCAGTATCTAATTTGTTTTTTTCTTATAATTCCTAATTATATATAATGATATACAAATATCTCACCTTTGCTTGTCTTTTACATGCAACATCTTCACACTGGATATAGGATGGAATCACCTTGCATCTCTTTATTAGCTCATGATCTAAACAAGGGGTCTCTTTTCAAGCATTAATCAAAACTATTTTGGAATATTGTGACAACAATCAAACCATGAATTAATAGAGTGGTTAATATATGATCATTCTGGCATGTTAGTTGGTGAGAAGATCCTATGTAATGGGGAAACCATCCACACACTAACTAGCTTCTTGCGTGAAAGGTGAAGTGTCAAAGTATAAAGGTTCAAGATCAAAAGGGATAACTTTATCTAGCTAGGTACAACAAATATACTAAATAAATCTCAATAGTTAGTTGTCATCCCCTATCAGGAAAAAACAAGGCCACCGCTTTCCCCATCCATTTGTTTCTAAGAATACACCAAATAAACCAGGAAGGAATGGGAAAGAAAGTTTGACTAGACTATGGGACATGAAAATATATTTGTCGGGGCGATGGACGCTCACTAGCAGTAGAGAAAGGTCTGTGATGTCGTTGTGACTTGAATGGGGCTATGGACACTCACGAGTGGTGGATAAACACTTGAGAGATATACACATATACACACATGGTGAAAATATTTTTATATCCCAAACCTATATTATCCCCATGACATAGATACTAATATGAATCGTCAACACAGTTTAAGGAAATAAATCTCACCATCATTTATCCTATGATTATATCAGACAAGCTCGACTACCCAACATGAAAGCATCACCAGTGAGCCCACCACAATGAAATATTTTAGGTAACTATTTCACATTAATTCCATAATTTATGATCTTTAAAGAAATTATATGACCCTCTACTTTTTTCGCTCATAATTTAGATAAGACTAGAAGATATTTAGGCTTCACCCAGTGTGTCGCCATTTTTTGTGCACGCATAACAACCTCCCTAATTTATTCTCTTTCCTTTCCCCTAAGAGAATAAATTAGGCCCCCCAAGTAAACATTTCTACTAGAAAGCCTCTTAGACTCTTTCATGCAAATGGAAAATCCCAAGTTTTTCTTCTCACTCTTTGTGCTTTACCACTTGCAATGTTTCTTCAGATCACTATGACATGCCAATAAACAATATTAGTGAGTTCCCTCTTTATTTTCCTATACATAGTGTATCGATGAATATCCTTCTTCCTCTGTTGATATATCCAACACTGGAAAACTTCCACTAAACTTTTCCAAAACACAAATCTTTATCACCAATGAAGTTCATGTGACCAATGCTGGTACACCAGATATTTTCACACGATTTTCCCTGACATGTTAAAAATTACATTGGATTACTTCCTTCCATCCTCGCCAATACATCACGTATCGTTGGGGATCCTCTCATTTTCACCAATTCATCACATATCAACAAATTTCCTTCATTTCTAATTGATACACCATGTATTAGCGAGGTTCATCTCTCTCTCTCTCTCTCTCTCTCTCTCTCTCTCTCTCTCTCTCTCTCTCTCCAACACACTCATTGTTGACGAATTCCATGCTTATGTCATCGATGTGTTATAAAAAAAGACATTTACCACTCATCGAAACTGAGTGTATTGACGATGATCCTCTTTTCCTCACTATCATACACCTTGTCAGTAAGATACTCCTTCATCTTGAGACCTCTCTTATTCTCCTTCATCTCACATCCTTCTCGTTGCACCCGCCAGTCAGGTTCCTATCATTTTCAATGATTAAACACTCCATGAATAATTGGATAACTAATGACTGATTGACTACCTTTCCTAATCTACTTCATGTTTTATTCATGATAGATTATGTGTGTGTCACCAACAAATTTCATTAAACATATCATGTCGGCGTGAACGTTTTGCACCTTCTTGATTTTATGAATAACCTTGATCATGAAAGTGTTTTCTATGGATAGATGCGTTAATTGCATCATCTACAGGGAATAATTTGGCTCTGAATTACATCTCAAAGAGGAATTGGTACTTTTGTCCCATACTAAGTGGAAAGTGCTCCAAACATCAGTTGGCTATTTTTGGGAGATAATATTTCTTATCCATTGGCATATTACATTGTTTATAATGTGTTGATTAGGATCCTATATGACATATATTCCATAGGAACTGATGGAATTGAATTCGGGCAAAG
Source organism: Picea mariana (assembly GCA_032191745.1). Lineage (NCBI taxonomy): Eukaryota > Viridiplantae > Streptophyta > Pinopsida > Pinales > Pinaceae > Picea > Picea mariana. The sequence goes on from JASDQU010101319.1 coordinate 78,251, forward strand.
AAGTAGCAAGGACGTGGTCTGAAATTTCATTAAGAATGTCTTTGCTCGCAATGTTTGGTATTGGTCAAAGTGGAGTTTTCACTTCTAAAATAGACTATATATGTTTTTTACAGGATTACAGTTCCAATGACATTGACATAATCTAAATATGAGGTCCAGAAGTGTTAGAATGATCACAAAGGATTTCCCATCAAGAAATCCTCACTAATCAAGACCTTCATTAAATATGAATCTAATAAAATTATTGAATGAATTTGTAAGCTCTCTCACTACAATATCCTCCTTGTTCCCTCCATGTTTAAAAAAAATACACCTCAATCATACATGGTATGAAAAAGTTATGGACTTTTGAACTCAATCTCTTGTTGTTTCTTGACGGAAAAAAGACACTTAATTTTTTTTCAATTTGTCTTGCTTGAAAGGAAAGTTGTTTCCTAAATCTCCTATACACAAATGAGAGTTGTTGATTAAATTTCCAATACACAAAGACAAGTTGTTTATTAACTCCCCGATACACAAATGAGATTTTTTGATTAAATATTGGATACACAAAGGAGAGTTGTTGATTAACTCTCTGATACACAAATGAGAGTTGTTAATGAACTCTCTAATACACAAAGGAGAGTTATTTCTTAACTGTATGATACACAAAGGAGAGTTTTTTATTAACTCTCTAATACACAAAGGAGATTTATTTTTTACCTCTATGTTACACAAAGGAGAGTTTTTTCTTATCTCTCTGATGCAGGGATATGACCATACCAAAATGATTTTCCTATTTTGGTCGTAACGTTTGAATCAGATACTCGTTTCACGCGTTCCTTATACCATTGGAAAGGTATTTATGAGATATACAACTTCGTAGTTCTATGATTTGATAAATTCCCCACCAATTGTTCACATTTTCCAGGATTAATATTTGGCACATTGTCAACAACCCCGGTGAACAAAACACCTAAACCAAGAGAAGAGGAACCTAGAACCAAACTTAGGGAAGCGTACACAAACTATCAATTAATTAATGTTTCAATTCTATAGGTTCAATTCCATGCTTTTTATAGTTTATTTCTAGTTTAATATGAGGTGACTCATCTATTTCATATTGAATGGTGTTAGGTACCATTGCTAAAGGAAGTTCATACTCAACAATCTGAATCGGTAGGGTGCGAGGGAAGAAAACCATGAAAGCACAATCACTACACATCAGGGAAATTGAATAGTATGAAACAATACTATCACCTACATGATATATCACCAAATATGATAGAGAAACAACAAAAACAACAATTGTTGCAATGATAAGGGAATCAAGCTCGATTAGTCGAAGAAGGATTCTGAATCCCATGATGTTTGAATATGAAATGTGTAGGGAGAAGAGTTTTCCCAATGTCAATACCACTTTCCATGGTGGATTAAGTACAGTATGACCAGAACCTATGATGGCCCACAAGTACTAAAAAACAAATTCAAAATGTAACCACATATTATACATTAAATCGTAAACATTTCTAGTTTCCTTGTCCTCTCATCATTACAAAAGAGATAAGGAATTTTTTTTGTAAATGAAAGGTCATGGGGGAAAGCGGAAGGCCAAGAGTCATGTTGAACTTCAACAAGGGATTTTATCCAAGTAAAATGGATTTTGGATCTTTGATCTTTCGTGTACTATTACTAAAACTTTTAATGACGAGAACCCTGTTTGGTCAAGCTATTTTATGAAAATCTTTGTTTCTCGTGTTGGATGTATTTTGGAATATTCCTTTATGTTCAGCTCAACACTCGGGTTGTGTAAGGATATACTTCATATTGTAGACTACTCTTATGTATAACGACTACATTCTTATTTATGTTCTTCAGAGAATATTTATCTGAATTTGTGGGCATAGAACCATAAATGATTATTTAAATTCTAGAATATTTTGTGTTTGCAGTTATTTATTCATGTTTCTGTCTTTAATCTATGATAACTATTTCTCATGCCATTGATGGGAGTATGTCTAGTTCTATTTTTACTTTATTTTTACCTTGGTTTCGTCCAAACATGTGTATATTAGATTATCTACATTTCATTCTTTAGCTTATAAAATCTTCATCAGTGGGACGGGACACAACCGGTAAACCTGGGCTACAAGGAAGGGGGCATGCCTTCCTTCGCTAACTCAAGATGAGGATGAAAGTTCTATAAAATATTTAATATATTTATCTTGTTTTATCTTTTTCTATTATAACGGTTAATAAAGAAAAGCCTGGGATTTTCCTATTATAATACTTAGTAGTTCTCTTTCACTTCAAAATTTTCTATTGTACCCATGAGAAGGCTTGCCTA
>JASDQU010101319.1:125167-148139 GCA_032191745.1 Picea mariana
GGGGGGGGCAGGTATGCCCCCCCTGGTTATGCGCAGCGTTCGGCAACGGGTGATAGCTTGAGGCTGACGGGATTCGGGGCAGCGCCCCGAAATTTTTTTTCCGGCGGTTTTTGCTATTTTTAGCGGTTTTGTAAATTAATCCCGGATTAAGGGATTAGGGTTTTAGTATCTACAAAATACCTAAAAACATTGTATATATTGTATGGTGAATGGTGAAATTCGATATAATGAATATAAGAAAGGTTTTCCTGGTTGAGGGTTTCCAGTATAAATCTCTGTGTACTATGTGAATGAGCTATTGATTAATTTCTATTTTGCTTAAGAATCTATATGCATTGCTTTACTTCACAGGTTTAAAACTTACAAAAGGTGCTAAGTATTTATTGGGTATTGAAGAACTAGTGGAAGGTGTAGAAACCACAAGATCTGCAAAAATGTTGGGAAAGGTCAGACAAAGAGGAGAAGGAAATGCATTAAGAAAAGGTGTAATGCCCCTTCATGCCTAACCTTGGTTTGCATAGGATTAGGAGGTTAATCCCAGTTTAGTTGATGAATTTTATGGTCATGGTACTAATTTTTTATCTATGCATATGACATGTGGAATGTTCTTTGTTGATGAGAAATACCTAGAATTCCTACTTGATGGAGTTTATGGACATGTATATTAGGTTATTGATATGATTTTATGTGATGAATTAATGAATGATGGTTTGAATAATTGGATGGTGTCATTTGATCACATGATGATAAATGATTTCCAATCTTGCTAAGAAAGAGTGAGTTGTGGTAGGTTGGTAGGACATGCAAGACTCCTAAGTGGAAACATGATTAAACTAATAAAGTGCAATTGATGATCTACGATAAAGGTCATTGGTGCACAACTTATATTGTTCTTGTCTATTAGGGAGAACTATAGAGATTGAGTCTAAAAAAAAGAAGTGTTGCGGGTAACTTGTGAAACAATTAACTATGATCAGATCATGTTACACATTTGTCATCGATCTATTTGATATGTGTGTGTTTCGTGTATGTGTAAGGGAAGAACGAAGCCTTGCTAGCATACAAACATATGGGCGTGGTACATGACCATGAGGATTTGGTTTTCATTGTCTTGGGATGAATTGAGGCACCTCTATGTACCCACTTAGTCCTTGAGAATGAGTAGTATTTCTTCTACTCACCCACTTGGTCTTAGGGATGAGTAGCGGTATTTACTCAGCCAGTGACAAGGACAAGTAGCGGTGCTTATGCCACCCACGCAGTTTTGAGGGCGATTCAAGGTTCTTTAGTTGTGTACTCAGTTCCAAGACTAAGTTGTAGAGTCTCTTTGAAGAATATGCAGCGATAAAGAAGTCAAGTAGTTGGTAAACCCACCACCATCAATTGGTACCATACCCATTATCTAAGAGTAGAGATAGCATACCTACTCTAATTATTTTCACCATTAGAATACACAAACATGTACTTATTCCATGGTTTTGATCAAGGGGTATGCAATAAGGGGAATGGATAATCCTTACTCCCAAATAGTGAATCCTTCCAAATTCCAAGCTTAATCGAGGTAACCATAAGTGAACCCCATGGTAACATTAGTTAAACTAAAAAACTACCCACTTTTAAAGGGTAACTATATTATTATTTTAATAGATAAATGGGAATGAATCATGGAAAAACAAATTGGAGAATTATCCCTAAGTGACACATAAGGGGGGTGATTATTCACCATTTAAGAAAATAAAATAAAAATGAAAATCATGGGGAGGACACCTAGGTGGGTGAATAATTGGAATATAAGAAATTAGGAAAATAAGGAAAATTACATGGGATGAGGTGTCAACCTCATAGAGTCTATAAATACATGAGACCTTTGTAGGTTTTGGGGGTGACCGGGAAAGTTCAAAACTGCTACCAGAATTATGCATGAACAAGAATAAACTAAAATGAAATGACCCACTGGATCTGGAAGGAAAGGATGTATATCAATCCCCTTGTCAGAGTTGTCACTGACTAGCCTGACATGTCCAGTAGCTAGAAAACCCATCAGATCTATTGTTGGCATACCCATTACCAATACATATTCAATTAATGAGTTTGTGATTTTTTACTCCTGGTTATGATCCTGCATAGCTCGGGGATCTCAAGGAAAGTAGTTTTCCCTAAGTAAAGCTAGGTGGAAACTAGTTGGAAAAAGCAAGGAATCTAAAGATTGGATTTTTCATCCAGCAAATCGAAGTGATTTCTAATCAGGTGTAATTGTATGTTTGGTTATATACATGCTATAATTATTTTTTCATATTTGGTTTCATAGTACCATTATTGGGTATAATGCTAGGTATGTTTACATTGAATATACAATGGATTTATATGAGTATTTTCTTGAATATTGCTCAAGATCAACCAACCCTTGGAGAAAGCGAACATGGTGATGTAGCTAGCTCTACAATGTCTTTTGATGCTGGTAAAATTTATCGGGTAAGTTACGTTGCATGGTAAAAAAGCATAATTACCAAAGTGATAGTTAAATGAGAACATATGAACCCAAATTTGGCTATGGCTAGAATATCTCTGTTGGTGGAAGCATTTGAAGGTTACTATTTGGTTCTTATGTCTTTACCCTTATTTCCATTTCAAATTTCCTAATATCTATCTCTTGAGTTATGATATTTTCGCTTGCATGATGAAATGGGCTTGAAAAGCCATTGATTATGATGCCAATAGATAATTGACAAATTTGGGATTATTTTAAGAACCATTGGAAACTTGTTTTTTGTTCTATGGTTGAATAGATGGCTTCAACAACTTAGAATGACAACGTTTGCTAACTGTTTGAAAAAATGGTTGTATGGGATAGTTAAACCTTGCATGTATTGACAAAGAGATTCATGTTGATGTAGATGTGTTCGTTTTTTAAGAAAATGTGTTCATGGGAATTTCTATTACTATTCAAACATACTTTAAGGGGGATTTGTGCCATATGGACCTATAAACCTCGTATTGAATCCAAAAAAAAAATTACTCAGCCTTATTCCTTGATCTTGTTGATTTCTGAAAAATGCAAAAATATATCCCATGAGCATTGTCTACCCAAAATTGGTATGATTGTTTGGAATTGTTGAATAGTCATGATAAGCGTTCTTATATCTCTTTTACTATTATCATTCATGCTTAGAAGTTGAATTGATAGAGAATTGATAATTTGATGCATAGATAACCCAAGTCTTAGTTAATTGCCTAGGAGAAATGTTTAATGGAAGTAAATGCTAACTTATGCTTTGGATGTGAATTCATTCTCGGTATTCATCTATTTTACATATTTTGTGTATGTTGGAGGGTCTCAGAAAAGTAAGTGTTGTAGGTGGTTGTATGCAAAGTGCTTAGTAAAATTCCATAACAAAATTCTATGAACCAAATGCTTCAAAGATTAGAATAAACCAAAAGTACACACCATGTACACCAATGTGAGTGTGGAGCACAACTCCAATAAATATAAGAGAGATGAGTTACACAATAACTCCTTAAATAATAGGAGAACCTCCTCTAAATACCCCAATGCATTCATACATCCAAATCACATGTTCCCAATAATGACTACATGATCTTTATATATACATATTCACACATTGCACATGTGGTCCCTTTATTATTAGGTCGGCCCTATTACATATACATTTACACATTGCATGTACCTTTAACCCCATATATGTCCCCCTTTGGAGTTATATCATATACATTTAACCACATATATTCCCCCCTTGGGGTCATACCATAGTACACTCCTTCAAAAACTTTGTCCTCAAATCTTTGGAATTAAGGGTGTTACATGTGATGAAACCAAATAATAGGATTTCCATGCATTCCTGTTTTCTTGTTGCCACCAATGATGATCAATCCATCCAAACTCAAATTTTTTTGTTGTAATTCTTGATAGTTAGTTGTTGCATGATTTTCTTTCCTTTGATTCCATGTGTTGTTTTTGTGACTTCTCCAATTTGTTGTAGTTGTTAGTCTTTGATAATATCCTATTGAATAATGGTTTTGTGATTCCCTCTTCCATGAAAATTGATGAGTATCATCTTCTTCCTTGATAATTATGATATCAATCTTTTTGCCTCCCTTGAAATCTTTCCTAGTAATGAGGTTGTCAATATGGTTTCACATTTGATGGTTTTCCTTCACTCTCCACACCCATTTTCTCTGTCTTGTTTTCAAAGACAATGGAATCCTCTATACTCATTGCTCGGTCTTTGATTACTCTAGCCTTGGAGATATTGCTATCATATTTGACATGTGCATTGTAATATCCCAAATTTTACTCTTGGAATTATTTGTAATTAAACTGCTTAAATACTTTGCATGGATACTTATTAACTTTGCTACATTGACACCATATCATGGTGTTGTGAATATTGTACATCTTTTTGTTTTGCAGTTAATAAAGAAGACCAAAATCAGTTGAGCTCGAGTGCCTATTGGGACTATGATACCACAAGAGGGGAAAGGTGAGGGGGGATAAAGGGGATTTTATGACTAAATCATATACTTATGCTACCTTGAACCCTCACCCAATTTCATTTTTAAATTTTAAAACAAAAATAAGTTAAGAGGAGTGGAGGAAACCAACTCCTCAATCTAAGCCACCACTCCTAAATGTTAGCAAATTGTATCCCCAACATTCTTGGAACTAGGAGGAGAAGTTGAGTTGGAACTCTCTACCCATTAGGCATAAGGAAAAATTTGAATGGGAAGAAGGAGATTGTTAGAAAAAGTGATGGAGAAGAGTTTTGAGCAGCTAGACATGAGAGGAAGGGAGCCAAACCCATCATAGAACAACCAGCCATGAATGGAAGTTGGTATCCTTGAGAAGAAGCCAAGAAAACATGGAATACTCTATTGAAACTTGGGACATGGTCTATATTATATATGCACATATTGAATAGCACGAGAGTGAGTCATTTCTGAGGTACTGAACAACAGAGAAGGAAATGCTCATTGTGTTGTGTGGGGAAGGTATGTGGGTGCCATAGGACTAATCTGTCATCAAGAAAATCTACAGAGGAAAACATTAATTAGAGCCCAAATTTCTGAGTTAACTATCCCTACTTCTCCCTGGTAGTATTATAGCCTGGCCAGGGGGTGGCGTCCATTGTGGATTTTCCTACGGTGGGGTGGAAACAACTCGTGAAGCTGGTGGTTGGTCTGCAACTTGGAACAAATAAGTTATATATATTTATATATATATATATATATATCATCTGGTAATTAGGAATGTTTATGTTCTGCGTGTAGGTTTGTATGTCTCTTCTCTGAGTATTATTTCATGCGTGTTACTATGTTTGTAACACTGAAGTACTAGAATTTTTAATTCCTTCGTTCTTGAAACTCCTGTTATAGATCATTATTCTATATATGTTGATTGCATGTTTAGTCAAGGTAAATCGAATGTTGGTCTATGTACTTGAATGTTGTCAGAATTATACTTTGGTTCAAAATGGTGTTTTATTGAATCTAAAAACACAGGTAGTTGAGGTTTTATCTATTTGTTTTCTTCTAGTGGTTGTTCTCCTTTTTCTCTTTGTTTAGAATCCATAGGAATTGATCTCATGACCTTACCATCTTTGTGAAACAGTGATTGTATTTTGTGTTTGGTTGTCTACTGAGATTCATCAGAAGTTCAAAACATGCATGGGCTTTTGGGATTTGCTTTGGGTGTATTTGTGTGCACGTGTTTAAACAAGCATGCATGTGGTGTCTTTTTTCATAGTAGCAAACTCTACTAGCCTGTAGTACTAATACATACCTAACACTTGACACGTGAAAAATGAGAGATGAGATATTGAGAGGAGTCACTCTGATTTTTTAGAGTATGTCAATTAAATATGTTAGCGGAAATCATGCTTAAGCGAAGATGGTGCCTAGATTCAAGATTTCTATTTAAACTTATTCACGCAGACGTGTTAGCACTATCTGATGGAATTGGCAAGCAATTGCTAGGATATAGTGCATTGATAAGATAAACGATGTATTGATGTGACAAAGAAAGAAGCAACTCTAATTTTGCAAACGTAATAAGAGTTCATGGTCATTAGAAATGAGAGAAAAATAGTGGCAAACAAATAGTACAAATGTGGTTGTGATACTTAATACAAATAATGTTGTGATTAATGTATTATGACATTACTTGGACTACATTAGTTAATTCTTTCAATTCCAGGAGTAGTCACTCTTTAATTTTTTTAAGAATGTTAGTTAAACACATTGGAAGGCCATCTTATGCCAAATCAATACCCAGATCCATAACTTATGTTCAAAACACATCCACATGGGTGCATGCAGACACACTAGTGTAGTTATCATGTGACAGATAATTGCCATGATAAAGTCCTCAATATATCGATGTAAACACACACACACACAAATGGTCTAACAGATTATATATGGATGGAATTTAATTGTGGGTCAATTTGTAACTATAATTAAATATGTTCAGTTTTTAACTACAGATAATTAAAAATTCATGGTCAAATTTTTACCATGTCTAAACAGGGTGACTTTTTAATTGTTGTTATCTATGGTTGGTTGTGGTTAAGTACTCAAGCAGATATGCATGTGTAGATGCATATGGATGTTGTTATATATATATATATATATATATATATATATATATATATATATATATAAAGAACAGAATTACAAGTTGTCCTAGCTATACATGTTAGGCAGTTAAGACTGAAGGACTCAAACCAAGCAATATTTAAGCATAGAATTAATTATTCTTGTTCCTTGATTTTTGTTGGCTCTAGTTTTAGATGGGAACTTGATGTTGATATTTTGATAGATGGAATTCTTTGCTTCACTAGTTGTGCTAATATTGGATCATCCATTATAGCATCTTCTTCCCCAAATGTATAATTTAGAAGTTGAATATGCTTATGAATTTCCTCTTTGTCAGTAGATGATCTAGGATCAACAGGTTAGAATGCCCTGTAATGATATTGGTAGTGCAAACTTTTGGAAGCTCTATTGTCATTGTTTCGTAATTGAAAATAGAAATGATCTTCTACAACAATATTATTTTGTTTCAACCTGCTTTTAGAATCCTAAGAAAATAACTAGATATTACTTCATTTGAAAACAATTATTAAATAGGATTACTTTGTGCTACCCTAGTATTATACGGCTAAAAAATTATGATATAGTTACTCTGTACAAATCTGAAAGAGTTGCTTCAAATACCTTGCAACAGTTAGTTGTATCATTGATAAAATATTTAAACTATGTTAAAGAAATCAGTCTATCAATCATTAATGCAATGTTTATGTTCAACTAGCAGGTTCCCACTATAAGTAGGGAATGGATAGCTTTATGTTTTTCGAGAAAGAAATATTCTTGATTGTTGAATGGAACCTATAAAGTGTTATGTCGTGGTTAGGGTCTTTATAGACATCCACACGATAGTGAAATTAGTTGTCCTTTAGAGTTTAATGTTTAATTGTGATGTGGCTTTACATAATTTGAAGTTTAGTAATCATGTTGGTGATGATAGCTACATATTTTTTGCCTTATATATTATTGATTGTATCTGATTTTGTAGAATTATATATAATACATAGTCACTATTTCATAAAAATATGAATTGTGCAAAGTTTTTTTTTGTTTACTAAAAATCCGATATATGTAGTTTCAATTGTAGTATCAAGTTTTGGTGGGTCAATTTTGATAGTTAAAGAAAGACAGGTTTGGATTAATGTTGCTCATTGTAGAGAGGCATCCAAATATCTCATCGGGATATTGCGACAATATATTTGTAGTTTTAATTATGGGATTATTACATACATGTGGTTTTTGCAGCAGTGTTTTTATTTAGTTTTCAGCAATGTTTTTATATTTTTATATATGAGTATGTCACATGCATCCTCTAGATGGAGTTCAGCTTCCTCGAGTATCTTCTAGTGACCTTCTTGAGTCTTGTCATATTTTTTCCTTTTGAAGCTACAATGTGACCCCATCTTTCAAATTCTTACATCCTTCTTCAATTCTAGATTGCATTTTTTATTTTACCTCATCAATATTTAGGGATTCCTCAACTTTCTTGCAAATTTCCTCTTCAAGTTTTTTGATAGTATCCTCTTCAATTTTTGTGGTAATATCTTCATCCATATTCTTTATTTCGAACTCCTATAATTTCCTTTTCACATTATTAGCATCATTAAGAAGTTCTTGTTGCTTACGTAACTTTTTGATTTCTTCATCTTTCTTTTTCGATTCTTCCCTTGACACATCCTTTTCCAATTTTCTTTTGCTACTCTTTTCTCTCTTTAAGTTCTTAACCTCCTTAATGAGTGACTCATTAAGGGATTGCATCTTTGCGAACTCATCATATTTATTTATAATATATTTTATTAGCTCATGATTATCATTTTTCAATTTGGAAACTTTTTCTTTTGATTCGTTTAACTCAACTTCAATTTTATGCATCTCCTCAATTTTTGTATCATTGATCCATTTTTTGAGAAGATCTCTTCAAATTTTTCCCATGTGACGTTTTGTCTAGTATATTGTTGATCCATTTTGTGTCTCACCTTTCATTCTGTTTCTTGTATAAACCTTCTCTCAATCCACTATCACTTTAATTTTCTTAATCCAAAGCCCCTATACTTAGCGATTTTTTCAAATTGTGCAGAAAATACTTTTACTATAACCGTACTTCCGCACTCCGCACAACTATCCCCTCAACACTCTGCACAAATATTTCCTTGCATAGCCCAACACTTAGTCTATTTTCAACCCTCAGTGCAAAGAACTCACACCACTTTTCCTCCCACACTCTCGCACTTCTACACTTCACACAAGTATTACCTCTACACTTCGCATAGGACCCTTCCCGCACTGCCCATACTTAGTATATTTTCAAAGATGTAGTGAATATAACTCATATCACTTCCACTTCCCGCACCTACACACTCCCAATAGTTCTGCACAATTGATTCTTTTAAGCCACGTGCTTTGCATGATAATCAAGAATCATTTATGGTGCATTAATTTGCTTTAATTTACGAGGAAAGGGCGGTGATTTTGGACTAATGGGAAGTAAATGTCTCATTTTCCAAAGAGCTACTTAGCGGTTTCTATTTATGATACTTTTATTACAAAGGTAATTCGCATATGTGGAAAGGACATTTTAGTAAATACCCACCATGCACTTATCCCTTTAACTATTTGAGCTCTGTAATTCATTACTATAGTTTCATGTATTCCAAAGTGCATTGAAGAAACACAAAGTAATGGAAATAGAAGGAAGAAGGATCCTTTTTGTGGTGATATAGTTAACTCTCTCGCAAGGCAATATAAGAAATTTCATTGGTCGACTTCTTATCAGTGGTTTCTGAATAAAAGTACAAAAGAAAAGCAAAAGAATAGACTATGTAGTATAGGGCTTGTTAACATTGGTTGTGTACCAAAAGTATTTGACTTCAAGGAGTCGATATCCTGGTGCACGCAAAGTTTTGATTCCAAGATGAGAAATATCCAAGTAGCTACATAAGGAAAGGATTTGGTTGTCCTAACCCAAAAAGTATTTAGAAGAATGCTCTGCCTTCCTTCTGAAAATAAGAGTGTAAAGCTCCTTGAAATAGATGCATTCCTTGATTCTCAGGGTGGCAGTTCAAATGTGTTAAAGGATTTTCAGATTCCATCTACCAAGATGTCCATTGACCTTTCAGAAATTGATATATGCTTGTTGGAAGAACCATATCGAGACTTTTCATCGTTTTTCGTGCATTTGGTAGGACGAAAGTTCACTTCCCTATACCCAGGTAAACTCTATATCCACTCTACTTATTTTCAGAAATATGTTATCTTCGACTGGGCTAGAGTAATATCAAATGAAGTTTGTTTTCCTTAGAGTAATTATTTGAATACTCAAATGTTTTTTATGACTACATACTTGGTCTTTGCAATTGCATGTTGCAATGTTTTATAGGGCCTTCCCTTAAAAGGAAATGTTGATATTGATAATGTACCAGTTCAGTTTTGGTACCTAGTGTTATGGAATCAAAAAGCACCATTTTGTTCTTACATTATTCAAGATAGATTTCTTAGAGAGTTCAAACATGTATTAACTAGAGTGGAACCAAAGAGAATAACCCAAGAAGCTAATGAATTTCTCAAGGGAAAGGGAATTTGAGTTCAAGAGGAAAACCATACCTACATCCAGTTGTATGATTGTCAATAAAATCCCCTTCTGCTCCCAATATTTGTCAATGATAGATATTTTATGGCGGAAATTTGTAGATATTATAAATCTTGGTGCATCCCATTTGAAAGGAAACGAAAAAGGTAATTCATCACTTTGCCTATTCATGTTGGAGATACAATAATAAAGATTTTTTCCCATTTTAAGGAAGTTTCAGAGACACTCAATGTTTTTAATCTCAAATAAGCATAACCCTGGAAGGGATTCAACCATGAAGGTATTTTCTATGAACACCAGGCATCCATGAGGTACAACAATCTCTTTACCATAATTGATGAAGAAACTGACAATAATGACCCCACAAGAAAGGACAAGAATGTTTGCAATGAAGACTTAGTTACATATATCATCTCAAACACTCAAAATCAAAGAAGAACAAGACAAAGGGGAAAAGGAGACACCAATGTGAAATATTCCTCGAATAGTCAATCATGTAGGAGCTCCTCCTCTGTGCAAAGAAAACAAGAACAGAACGTAAACATAGGAGAGAGTAATGAAGGACGTGTCAGAGGCGATGATGGAGATGATCCAACCCATGTCGATGTTGAACAGACACATACAGTGTCCCAACAAAAATGAAAAATAAGCTCAATTAAAATTAATTCCTAGGATTCACAAAATCAAAGGAAAACCAATGATACAGAAATTGATAATGTCGAGATACCTGACCGGGTAGCCTAGTGAATCGTTGAAATCCAACATATCACAGAGGACCTAGCCACAAAAGAACCTATGTTGTTTGAGAAGCAGTCCTTAACATTGCACAACTCTCAATAAAACAAGGAATAAAATAATATGCAAATAGAAAAGGCCAATGTCAAAAACAACAAGGTAATTCAAAAGAAGAGCTCAAAAGTTGATGTTTTGGGACTCAGACCCTTTAGACTCTTGAAATTACATTTTTCTACAAGTGAAACTCTTTCCCATTCAATTTCGGAGCAAGAATCAGAAGATATTAAGTTGAAAAAAAAGAATAAATGAGTTTGAGTACGCTCTAAGTACAAGGTCATTATTTTCAACACCACTAGCCATAATTTTGTCAGATCATATTCCACCAAGTACACCAAGAACCTCAATCTGAGTGAGAAAAGTTGCCCAACTATTGAGCAAATTAAGACTTTATGTTGTTGAGAATATTAACAAAAGACTCGAGATTGTTTCACAAGCATGGGAGGTCAGTACCAACCTACAGAAATTATCTCAAAGGATTACAAGTTCTATTGAATATTTGAAAAAATATTTATAGCATGATGAAGGCTTCTATAATAATGAGGTAAAATCTTTCATTGCATGGGTCAGTGGCTTGATTGATCATCACATAAATCAGAAACAATTTCCCTCAAATATAATAATAAAATAAATAAGGGTGGGATGGGAAGCACGAGTAAAGATGTTAAAAGATACAATTGCTACTTGTGAGAGAATTAATGAAAAAAGAGGTACTTGTAGGAGACTTTTTGGCACTCCTACTTTTTAATGACATCATTGTAAACAACAGTCCCTTTGACCTATTTCTGTGGTGTTTAGTCGGACATTAATCAAATTATCTTATATTATATTATCTTATCTAAAAGCATTAGATATTGTAAGAGAATTATCGGGCCCACAATTTTTAATAAATTATGGGATCACAACCAAGGAAAAAATAGACAAGGATTTAACTATGGTTAAGACTTCATGGGCTGACGAATTTGACAGCCTCATATATTTTCCCAAAGAAGAACTTAAGTGTTGTCTTGTCACATTTGTAAATGAAAACGAGGACCACTTGTCAGCAATTGACCAACTCCATGTGGAATTTAAAGAAATAGACGAGGAGATATTCATGCTTAGAGTTAAGCAAGAAATCACCATCCAACCGATAAAGGAATACATCAATGAATTGCTCAATAATTCATTACAAGAGATCATCAACCCAAAATAACTACCCAAGACAGTTACCTCAAAGGAAGCCTGAAGCTTGAAAGCATATAAAGGTGGACCTCCAACAACAGAGAGAGAGAGAGAGAGAGAGAGAGAGAGAGAGAGAGAGAACATTTATTTCTTATTATGTCAAGCATTTGTTACATTTGGTCTTCCTTTTATTTTCTTTCACTCGTTTAGTAATCCCTTAGTTTTATTTGTTTCATGATCTCTGAAAACCTACGACATGTTTCTAATTGTTTCCCTTTCTTTCTTCCAGGTCTTTTTTCTATTTAATGGTCCACGAGAGCCCCAATCCCAGTCTATTTGGAAAAAAACCTTTTACTTTTCCGAATATTATAAACATTGTTAATGACAGTTGTATATTTTTTTAGGTTCCCAGAGAACTATTTGGGATACATGATTATTGATTTTTCAGTCTTTGAGTTTTAAGCTAAATTTTCATGTGTGTGTCCATCAGTATTTCATATTTTCAATGAAATGTCATCTTCAGTTCTCTGTATATTTAGCCATTTACTTTCACTCTGCCAAATCATATTTTATCTTTATGCTATGATGGAAATGTTTATTGTGAGGATTCCAATTTTATTTTTACATGGACAATTCTGTAGAATATGTTAAATCTTGTATGACATTGTAAATATTCATGTAAATAAGATTGGTCCTATCTCAGACCTTTCTTTCATTGTGAGTATTTTTTTTAAATAAACCTAGTCCTTTCTCAGGTTTTATTTTTATTTTGTATATCATTCATAATAGAGGAGTACCACCTCTTTGAAAATGTAGTATCCTCGTGAGGTTTTTTTCAAGACTTTGACAGTTATAGGAATCAACATATATTCATTAAGTATTTTCTACCACTTAGAAGCTCCATCATAAAGATAAAAGCTTGTCATAAAAGTCCTCATACCATATTCCTTTACCATCCTCAACCATTCCATGGGATTTATTTCACCTTTATCTTCATCTCCTTTAAATCTAGGTATTTTCATTGATTCTTAAGTGAGGTCTAACCACATTCCTCAACTTCCTACATAAATATATTACAAACAGTGATCCAATATAGTTATTATCCTTTTCCTAGTATAATCTTATGTGTTTTCTCTTTCCAACACCTTTTGAATCACCTTATAAGACATCTCAATCAAAAGTTGTGTTAATTTTAAGTTAGCATACCTTTTAAAACCTTGATTTGGAGAATGTTTTGTTGGTCGACCTTTGTCTTGATGTATCTCTGAAATTTAGGCCCTTGTGAGTCTAAAATTTATGTTTGTAGTACTATGTTATGTATTCTCTATAATACCACAAGTTTGACCAAAATTTGATATTCCAAGTGAAAGTTATGGTAACTTTCCCAAAACTTGTGAATTCTTGGTCTTTTTCAGATAGCGAACTTGTATGGAATTCCATGTCTACAAATTTCATATATGTTCATAAATTTTTTACCTAAAACACTATGGCTTGTCTTCTTTCCAAAGGAGCTAATGGCACTCAATTCGGACTTTATGAGCTTCAGATATGATAGTTCTACCAAGAACATGTGTTTGAGACTAGTTTTAGGACTAGTCATAAACCCATTTCTACAGTGTGTATTTCAGAAAGTATAGTGTCTAAGAACCCAAATTTTCTACCACACATACTTTGACATGTCTGCTTAAACTTATAAAAATTTCAAAGACTAGAACTTCACCGAAAAAAATTATAGTGAAAATTCCAAGATAACTCGTTTGAGACAAATTTCATGATTAGTCAAAAACCCTAACTCCTACAAGATATATCTCAACAATTATAATGATTCAAAACCTAAAAATTTTACCACAAGTAGGAAATTTCAAAACCACCTACACATTTTATATACAAAAAGTTCTTCAACAATTTGGACTTGTTTGTCAAGTATTTGACAAAATCCCTTAATTAAAAAAGTACATTATAAAGTATACCAAGTGTTTGCTAATATTTTTTTATAAATGGATTTTTGTTTGTTAATAAGCCAATGGTGGATGGTTGATACCCAATCTACCCATGGACAAACATATTAAACGTGGGCACTTTATTTTATGCGTGAATGCCAAAGAGATATCGATTTTCTTAGAAGAAAATTGCATCCATTTTAGAGCATAAAATCTAAACTTAAAACATCAGTATAATTGGTTTCATAGAAGAAAGCTACAACCGTTGAGGGCTGGATATCCCAATGTAAATTCTGAGTTTAAAATTTGAATGTGTCCATCAATTATAAACCAAATCAACTTGTATAATTAACTAAGCAAGTTTCCAGGCAAAGTGTTTGACCAATATTTCAACCACGTATTTTTTATCCAAGTATCATAATCTAGGGGATTGCACATAGAGGTTATTGTTGGTTGGGTATGTGTTATATTCTTTGCACAACCAACCCCATGCACAATTTGTTACACTAGGTGCAGTGGGGGGGTCATAGCAGGGGGGGGGGCGAAAAACCCCACCACCCAAGGGGTTGCAAGGGGCAGAGCCCTAGAAATTTTTCATTTTTTTGGTAGTTTTTTCGTCTTTTTTTAGCGGTTTTCAGCGCACGGTTTTATCCTTTGTTGGTTTAATGGTGCATGGTATTTCAACCCACAGTTTTCTAATTTTGATTAATGAATGAGTTGTAGTCTAATCTTGGTCAATGGATTTGGGGGTTTTGGACATCATACGATCATATTTATATTATATTGTAAACAATGAAGTTGAATGATGAATAAGAATTAGAGGCATGGCTCTAAATAGGTTGTTGGTTTTTCTAGTTTGGGTTTCTAGGGTAAATCTTTGTGTATATGTGTGATTTTCATTGTTTTCTTTTCTATTTTAAGAATTTGTGTGTGCATGGAATTACTGTGAAAGGTTTAAAACTTACATTTGGTACTAGAGAAATTATTGGCTTCAAGGGGATGCATTTATGGCTAAGGGTTTGGATTTAGTATGTGATAAACCTTGTTATAGTGGGAAATTTGTGGTATCAATTATTGTGGTGAAAAGAAATGGCAAGAAGTTCAAAAATAGAGATCAAAAATTTTAATGGGCAAAGTTTTGAGCTATGGAAGCTCAATATGGAATATATGTTGGTAGACAAAGATCAATGGTTTGTTGTAGATCCAGGTACTGCACCTGCAAGAATGTCAACAAAATACTAGGCAAAGTTAGATTGGAAGGCAAAGAGAATAATCTGGTTGTGTCTCTTATATTTAGTATTACTGAATGTGTCAGGGGAAGATACAGCCAAGGAATTATGGAATAAGTCAGGGGATTTGTATTAATCTAAGTCCCTGGTAAACAAATTGTTCTTGCAAAAGAAGTTGTACAACATGAGGATGAAAGATAAAGACTTGGTGACACAACATCTAAACACCTTCAATACTATGGTAAGTCAGTTATTCTCTTTTGATATTAATATTTCTGATGAAGATAAGTGTATCGATTTATTGTGCTCATTACGAAACTTGTGGGATAGTTTGGTTGTGGCCATAGGTAGTAATGCAACTAATTTAAGTTTCGATGATGTGGTCTCATACTTATTTTCGGAGGAGATGAGGTGGAAAAACATAGAAATGTAGAGCACGGATTCCTTATTTGTAAGAGGACACTCCCAGGAAAGAAATAAAAATAAGTCCTCAAGTGGGATATCCAAATCTAGAGGTAGATCTAAAACTCCAGGAAAATTTGTAAAGGTGTGTTGGAGATGTGGACAAGAAGGGCATTGCAAGAAACAATGTAGATCCAAAATTGTTGAGAGAGGGAAGGGATTTGATGATGCCCCTTTTACAAAATAAAAAACCTCTGCAGATGAAGGAGGGGACGTGTACTTGGCTGGTCAAATTAGGTGCATCCTTTAATATGACTCCTCACAGGGAGTGGTTTTGCAAGTATGAAAGGTATGATGAGGGTGATGTTTTTCTAGGGGGTGACTCGACAACCAAAATCGTAGGATGAGGAAAAGTCAAGTTTAATCTCATGGATGGTAGGATTAGAACACTCCCTAGTGTTCTACACATCCTAGGATTGGCCAAGAATTTGATTTTTGTAAGCAAGATGGACGATGCAGGTGTAAAAACAATGTTTGAGAAGGAAACTTGCAAGATGGTTCAAGGAGCAATGGTGTTTCTAAGGGGATTTTATATTGGAACTCTATATAAGTTGTTGGGAACCACTATTAGTGATGGGTGGAACTGTTCCATTGTTCCTGAGATTGGATCTGAAGAGGGAAAAATTCCTATAGTCTCTGGAGAAAAGACCGTGTTGTGACATATCAAAGAGAAGGGCCTTTGAGTACTACACAGTAAAGGTATGGTTTAAGATATGTCCAATTTCTCTCTGGATTTTGATTTTTGTGAACATTTCCTATATGGGAAGCAGAATCGGATAAGATTCCCCTTTGGTGCTACAAGAGCAAAGGGAATTTTATAGTTGGTGAATAGTGAAATGTTTGGACCTATTATGATTCCATCACTAGGTAATTCTTTGTACTATGTCTCATTTATAGATGACTTCTCGAGGAATACATGGATTTATTTCCTCAGGAAGAAATATGAAGTTTTTAATAAATTTAAAGAGTTTAAGGCTCTTGTTGAAAATCAAGTAGATAAGAAAATTAAGATGTTGAGGACAAATAATGGTGGAGAATTTTGTGGAAATGAATCCAAGGAATTATGTAAGAAATGTGGTATAGAAAGGCAGAAGAATATGTCATACATGCCTCAGTAGATCGAGAAGCATGCTCAATGGTGTTGGGTAGGGATAGTAATTTTGGGCAGAGGTAGTGGATACTTCATGTTACCTAGTAAATCGATCACCCTCATCAGTTTTGGATGACATGACTCCACACGAAATATGGACTAGTAAGAAACCATCTCTTACACATCTTAGGGTTTTTGGTTGTGATTCTTATGTACACATTCCAAATGAAAACAAGAGTAAGTTGGATAAAAAGGATGAAAAGTATATATTTATTGGCTATAAAAATGGTATGAAAGGTAATAATATTTGGAACCTAGAAACTAATAAGGTAGTGTATAGTCGAGATGTGGTATTCAGATCAATCAAAGTTGTTGTCAAACATGAAGTCTTACCAAGGGAGTAAGAACTAGATAAAATCGAGTTTGAATTGAAAGTTAATGAATCGGACTCTACAAAAGAACGGGAATTAGAAGAAGAAGAGCCTCATGTGAGCCTCATACTCCAATATTTAGGAGATTGGTTTGGGGAAAAGAAAACCAGAAAGGTATACTCCACCTAATTTTCAATCAAAATTTGATTTCTTTATTATTGATGATGATCCTAGAACTATTAGGGAGGCAGTGGATTCAAAGGATGGAAAACTTTGTAAAAAGGCCATGGTGGAAGAAATGGCAACCTTAGACAAGAATGAGCCTTGGGATCTAGTGGAGTTGTCAACTGGAAGAAAGCACATTGGCAACAAATGGGTGTTTAAAAAGAAGTTGAATGCAAAAGGAAAAGTGGAGAAATACAAAGCTCAATTAGTAGCAAAAGGTTATTCCTAGGTAGAGGGAATTGACTTTGGTGAATTTTTTCTCCTATTTCCAAGTTAACTTCTATTAGATTTATTTTATCTATTGTTGTTGCTTTTGATTTTAAAGTAGAACAGATGGATGTGAAGACAATATTCCTACATAGGGATCTGGAAGAAGAAATCTACATGAAGTTTCCATAAGGATTTGAAATGAAGGGAAAGAAGAGATTGTATGCACACTGAAAAAGTCATTGTATGGGTTAAAGTAACCACCAAGGATGTGGTATCAAAAATTTGATACTTATATGTTGGGACTTGGATTCACAAGGAGCAAAGTCGATCACTGTGTGTATTTCAAATAGTCAGTGTATTTCAAATTAGTTGGTGATCGTCTTATTTATTTTGTCTTGTACGTGGATTATATGTTGTTGCTAAAAAACGAAAAGGAAATTATTCAGGATGTGAAGACTCAGTTGTCCTATAAATTTGACCGAAGGATCTTGGTGTTGTAAACTTCATTTTGGGCATGGAAATTAAAATAGATTGGGAAAACAAGAAACTATGGTTAAATCAAGGGAAATATGTCGAGACAATATTGCAAAGGTTTAATATGTGGGAATGTGGATCAGTCAGGGTTCATGTTTCTCTAGGTGTAAAGTTATCTGCAAATCAGTATCCCAAGACATAGGAATAGGAAGAGGACATGTCTCGTGTTCTGTGTGCTATTGTGGTTGGTAGTTTGATTTATGCAATGATCTATACTAGACTCGATATTGCACATGCAGTGGGAGTTTTGAGCAAGTATAGGTCAAAATCAAGGAAGGAGCATTGAACATCAATACAGAGGGTTTTTAGGTATTTGAATGGCACTACTATTTATGGATTGTGTTACCAAGAAAGATAAATATTGGACAGAGTGTTGGACATACATGGATTTGTTGATGTAGATTGGGCTGGATATGTGGATCAAAGAAGATCTACAAGTGAGTATGTGTTTAACCTATTTGGAGGAGCAATCGGTTGGATGAGCAAAGACAGTATGTAGTGGCATTCTCAACTACAAAAGTTGAGTAGATGGTGGCCACTCATGCAAGCAAGAAAGCAGTATGGTTACAAAGATTGTGTTTAGGGATTAGGTTGGTACAACAAGATGTAAGGATAGATTGTGACATTCATAGTGCAATCTTCCTAGCAAAGAATCCAACTTATTATTCAAAGACAAAGCATATTGATGTTCAATATCACTTTGTGAGAGACATGGTTGAAGAGAATAAGGTGTTGTTTATGAAGGTGGACACTTTGAATAATATTGCAAATTCATTGAAAAAATCTATGAGCACTGAGAAGTTCTTCTGGTGTAGAGAAGCAATGGGCAATGTTGCCCTAGATTGTTGATTATGTAATCTTGTGATCCCTTGTATGCAAAGAAAACAACTAGGAGAATGTTGGGTATGTGTTATATTCTTTGCATGACCAACCCCATGTGTGATTCATTGCATCGGGCGTAGCAGAGGGGTAGAAGCCCACCTTGGCTAGGGAGTTGTAGGGGGGCGAAGCCCCCAATTTTTTTTTTTTGGGCAGTTTTTGCATCCATTTTTTAGCAATTTTTAGCACATTGTTTTTGCCTTTAGTGATTTAATGCTGCATCGTATTTCATCCAATGATTTTATAAATTCAGTTAAGGAATTAAGGTTGTAATCTAATCTAGATTAAAGGATTAGGAATTTTTGGATGCCTCGGGATCCTATATATTGTATTGTAAACAATGAATTTTGATGATGAATAGGAATTAGAAATGCAGCTCTAAACAGGTTGTTTATTTTCCAAGTTTGTGTTTCCAGGGTAAATATATGTGTATATGTGTGATTGCCATTGTTTTATTTTTTGTTTTAAGAATATGTGTATGCATTTCATTACTGTGAAAGGTTTAAAACTTACGGTTACCAGTAGTACTTCACATAACATATTATACAAGCATCATATAGATATGCACACATAGAAGAGAGGAGGAAGAGGAAAGTAATGGAGAGACCAACAACAAGTATCATTTATTATGTCAAGATATCACCAATACACCATAACTTATTTACATTCATGATCCCATATTTATACTCTAAGTTAGTTATCGGGTAGTTACAACCGTCTAACTACATTGGTCGATCGACCAACTTACAATTCAATTTCTCATTCCTAGTCAACTGATACTTGGTTGACTAGTAGATCTAGTTGACAGAGTCAACTAGGCCCTCCAACATCTCCCCCACCCTCAAATCCTTCTTGGTCCCAAAGAAGAGGGAGATTTGGACTTACAATTACAAAATAGAAAATATTTTCAAAGTTTTAGATCTTTCATAATATTGTGTTGAGTCTCTGTTTAAACTTGTATGTTCCCTATTGAATTTGAAACCTAGACACTTGAATAGCATTGGAATTAAGACTCGAACTTTCTATAGTACAAAAAGAAAGAGTTGATCTTAATGGAAAGGAGCCTTTTCCATACATAAATTATCCAACAACGGAGACTCAAATAGCATGAAAAACTCATTAAAACTATGAAGTTCCAAATTGGTGATTGGGCATTGTTAAATGACTTTGGATTTGAGGATTTTAAATGTAATCTTGGGATAACTGGCTAGGACCTTACGAAGTATATATTTGTTTAAATAATGGTTCAATAAAGATCAAAACAATAGATGAATAAATAACTCCCCTAGTTATGGTAAATTGATGTAGGCTAAAGCTTTATAAAATTCCATTGTCCAAGGAAGATTTTATATTAAAATTGTAAGAACGACACATATATCTAATTAAAGGTGTTTCAACCTTCAATTTAAACTAAATATATCATTACCATCTCATAAATAAATAAATTTAAAAATAAAATAAAATAAATCTTATGGTGAAAACCTTTTTGGAGGCATCATAAGATAGATGAGTAATTGAAAAACAGCTTGTTGGCAAGTCCTCTTCTACAAAAAGAATAATAAAGAAAAAAAACTTATGATAAAAAACCCTTTGGGGCATCATAAGATAGATCAATACTTGAAAACCAACTTGTTGTCAAGTTCTATTCTACAAAACAGAGAGAATATCTCATAAGCATTAAGCATTAATTTTCCATAGAAACATAACTTCAACTATACTAATAATGTTGTGAATTCTAGATGCTAATCATACATATTGTTGTAGAGTTCATAGCAAGAATTCTATATTAGGATTATTATCTAGTACAGGATGAAGTATTCATATGAAAAAGCTCGAACCTATTAGCTCCAAAAATATATCAAAAGCGTTGCAATTTAAAGACATCACTTTAAGATCACGTATCAAAGACATTTCTAACACTTTCTCATAATTTGTCATACCATTAAAAAAACATATAAGAAGTTTACTTAATATTGTTATCACTGCCCAAACCTTATAAACTCTCCCAACTCTCATTATTAGTCCATGCCACTCTCCCAACTCTCATTATTAGTCCATGCCTCTGGATAGGCACTATAGATTTCATTACATTACAAACCATATTAACTTTATGTTATGTATAAAAAATTATTCAATACATATAACTAAGATCAAAATTGATTCTATATATATAATTAAGAATTGATAGTCTCAATACTAAAATCAATATATTGTTGTATTAAATAAATATTATGTATTTATATTGAAGGAGTACTGAAATCAATATATTGTTGTATTAATAAATATTATGTATTTCTATTGAGTATATGTATGATAGTTGGAGGCCGTAAACAAACTCTTAGTTTTCACATCACATTTGTATGGACTCCATAAACACTATGCATTATGTAAGCTATGAGATGGTGCACCAAGTATGTGAAGAACAGTGAAACATGATGTACACATGCATAATTAACTTTTGAATAGTTCGGCTATGTTGTGCCAAAATTGTGGCGCACAAATAATGATTAATGCAAACAACTTTAATGATTCTCCTAATTTCTATACTATAATAATTTTGGTAATTTTTTGTTGTAGTATGGTATGCCAATTTGACTTTTGTGCTATAATAATTCTCATAATTTCTGTAGTATGGTATGCGAGTTTGACTTAAATCTATCCCGATATTTGAGATTTTTAAAAAAGATTTCAAAGATTGATGTGAGACCAGTGTTGTCACATAGCAATAAAATGCAAGGCATGGATTGTTAATGAGACTCTGGATTCTTAATTGACTAGTTTTAAGGCATGTCATCACAAGTGTTCATTGCATTAAATTTAAGGCATGCCATCACTAAAATGTGGAAGCCATGAACTATGCACTAAATCCATGGAATGTGAATCGTTGAAACATGGAAAATTTGAACTCTGCACTAAATCCAAGAAATGTGATGGCTCCAAAGGCTATGATATTTTCTCATGATAACACTCAAACAATGGCGTCCTCATGGCGGGGACTTGCTGCTTTGAAGCTCATCTTGTTTATATGTTATCCCTTTCCTTTTGACGAAGGATGGCTAAATTTTAAGTTGGGGGCAAAGTGTTGTTCTATCAACAATGATATCAAGTTCAAAGATGGAAAGTTTTAAATTAAAAGGTTGAAAGTGGTATGAAATAAGCAATGTGTTGGATGGTAACATGGTAGTTTAGAGGTGATGCAAAGGATTTTGCAATCATTGGTATCATAATTTAGAGGTGATGTGAAGGATTTTGTAATATTTTTTAGCATTTCACCTTTCAATTCAAATATGTCAATACAATCATTTACATGAAATTGGTCATTTGAATAAATCTTGGTGTAATGAAGCTACATATTGAGTAAGGGAGAAGCATACTATAGAATTTTAAATAAAGAGAACCCGCCAAAACTGAGTTGTTGTGGAGTAACAATGAAATCCTACTAATTTTCCAAGATGTAAGATGGTTAACATATCTTGATTGGCTATAGGGTTATAATGATTCAATTGCACTAGAATTTGCTCATAATTTTAGAGAAAATATACAATAAAGCAATTTCAAGGATTTATCTCAATTGTAAAAGGATTGGAACTAAGAGTTAATGAAGAAACAATTTCTAGGGCCACATTTTTTTCAATGGGAAAGCATTGGGAGAAAGATGACAAGGAAAATTTGCACAAAGCAAAGTAGAAATTTCTACTTTATTATAAGATGTTGGAAGACATGGGTCAAGGTGTAAAATGTATCAGCCTACCAGCACCTTGGGATGAGATGGAACTACATATTATCAAATACATAACTTGTGAAGGTAGGCATAGCTTGTTATTTGCTTACCATTTTAAATTATTACTGCAATTATGCTATTACACATATATCAAACCATAACTTGG
>JASDQU010101319.1:148239-160504 GCA_032191745.1 Picea mariana
AGGAAAATGATTCCCAATCATTTTGAAAAGCTCTTCATCATAGTGAAATAGTTCTTCCTCCAAAAACCTAGTATTTCAATTATTTATAAATTAAAAAATATAAATACAAAATTGAAACAATATAATTAAATTAAAATTTTAATACAACAACGAATATATTTTGAATTCTATCTAACATCTCAATCTCATTCTCTTTGATGTTGTAAAGGAAGAGAATACTTTAAAAGCATGTAACACACCATCAATCCACAAATTGTTAAAAGACACGGTCATTCCTTAGTTTCGAGTAGCACGAAAGTTATGGAAAGATATAAATTGTCTAGAAGTGTATGACTCAAACTCATTAAATATATTAAAACTAATCCTAAGGTTGCAAAAGCTCCATACCACTCTATGGTAATGTGGGAATACAACAATCCCACTTCACGAAAGATGGTATAGATTTGTTGCATCCTAAGAAGGGGTTGTGTAAACATATGGTTGTGTAAACATATTTTCCCTCTTTTGTTACAAAACTTCTGGATATAATTAAGAAAAACAAAATTAGAGAAAAACCATAATAATTTTTTAATATTGGATTTCACTATCATCATCAATGGGAACTTTGATCCGAATAGAGGGAGCAGATTTTTGCCTTGAAATTATTCACAATATTAGAGAAGCTTTGTCTTATTCAAGTCCTCTCCTTTATGACCCAACATTATTTTAACAATTACAATATAATACAAATGTTAAAATGCATATTTTAGTCATAGTGTGGAATTATGATACAATATAAATCTAAGCAACCAATAATCAAGTAAATTGCATCGCATTTAATAATGTCTCATCTGACCGTAGCTTATTTCAACAAGTGCAACATGGAACAAATATTAAATTGTATCTTATTAGTCCCTGCCGTAGGCATAGAGGGACTATAGTGATCGATAATTCGTTGACCTCGTATTAGATTGTCCATTGACCACAAATATTTCCATATTATCTATTGTTGGAACCAAGGAACTGAAAACATCGATTTTTATATAATAAAAAGTACCATATTTGTCATGATCTGATTGGACAACGGATTGGAGGTCTTATTTCCGGTTTCGCTATTCCCAATGTTATATATGTTGACATATCCAAAGTATTTGATCGTATATTGTCTTTTTGAATCATATATTTTCTTATGCATTGGTCGAAGGTGGATTAATGCTAGCATTAGTTCGAATGTTTGCTTTAGCATTTTCTGCTAGGTAGAATACATTCTCTAGCATATTACTATGTGTGATTTTTTCTTTATTCTTGCGTGCTTTGAGAGAACAGGCCTGCCATGCTGCACTTTTTCTTAAATGTTTGCACAGGGCACCGCCCTTCGACGGTTCTGACAGCCTTAAGTGTTTACCTAACACGTCTGGCAGTCTTAAATGTTTATTGTACAGATGCGTTGTAATACAGTTTCGTTCCATTTTTTTGATGGTGTTGTTTGTAGTGAAATTGTGATGAATTGTTCTCCATCGGCATCACTGGTTTAGTGGTCGATGCTTGTTCGCTGGTTCGTTCCATGTTTCTTGTTTTTGTTTGATTCAACTTTGCAAAGTTGAGGTCCTGCAATTGCAATTGGACCTCTTCATGGTTGTTCACTGGTTTGTTGTTCTTCAACTTTGCAAGCTGTTGGACATGTTGCTGTGGTTTGTAGTTTTTGGGGCTGAGCTCTTGTCATCCCTCGTTGACGGGTAAGTTTTTGTGCCATCGCTTCATTGCTATTTTTCAATGGTGGGAGTCTCTGCCTCAAAATTCTGTTGCAGACCATCTTTCTCTGTGCTCTTAATTTCTGTTCCTGGAAACCATGCGTCTTCATATGCCGATTTCCACATCCATAGCTATTTCGACAATTGCAATGCATAGGGGTTTTTGAAAAGTAGTTTGGAGCTATCACAAGAGGGAACCATCTGTCGGGGTGTAGACGCAGGGAATGATTTTATTCTGTGGGTCAAAAAACTGTGTCCAACTGTTACCTTTGTCCTGTCCTTTCTATTTTGTAGGACTTTTTCTGGCTCTAAGAAGCTTGTAGGATGCACACCATGAATAGGTTCAGATTGGTGTTTCTGCTGAGTAAATTTATGGTGTTATTTATTTGCGTTGTTTCTTCTGTTTGGTTCACTTTCCAGTGTGGGTTTGTTTTCTTGTCATTTGCTATGGGGACTAGGGGGGATTGAAGTTGACATGAAGAAGGTTGAAAGACATATACGGGGATTGGTACCCAGTTCTGCGCTTGTAGTTTTCCTATTTTGCTTTCCTTTTTTTTTTTCCTACTTTTATTCTTTTTTTCCCCTTTTCTTTGTTTTCATGCAAACTGAAAGTATCTAACAAACAACTTGAAAATCATAGTTCAAAAGATGAAAGAAGTAATAGCTGTTGAGTCGTATGAAATAGATACATACTCCATTATACATGACAACATTGACGAGGTTTTGCATAGCAATGGCCTTTTTAGATTGGACACATTCTCATATACTGTAGGGGATTGCCTTTTCGATGCATTTCAGGTTCTACTGCATTTCTGTTATTCCTCGACCGACCTGCGCAATGGATTGATAAATTATTTATTGGGCTGTTTAAAAAATGACGACGTTGAGGCATTGGAGTCGTATGAATACGAAATGGAATCTGATTTTTTTCGGCAGTTGCATGGAATACATGATGTCGCTACGTATTTTCAAAGATGTGGTTGTCTGCATCTCCAATTATGCCTGCACATGAGAGGGGACTTTGGGGAGATACATTTTGTATACGGTGGCTATCTAACTGACTCAATATATTAATTGGAATATGGTCATTGACAAGAAAAACAAGATATCTACTATTCAACAAAACTGCATCTGACAATCCATATTGCATCTTGTTCCATGATGCCAATGCTGCCAGTGGTCATTATGAACCACTACTGTACAAAAAAATGTCCATATGCAATGTTGAAGGAGATCATATTTACTTGTCCCTCATTTGCAAAGATCTTGAATCACAGTGGAAATGGATTATGCATCACATAGACTTCCATGGTTTACAACTAGCAACAACTGTTGTGTCTAGCTGTGGAGATAGTCTGTTCAATGCAATTTGTTGTTTGGTAGCAACGGAGTTCGATGTGCAGTCGCTGTGGCTTTACACTATACAGTCCTTTTGAAATGCAATTATAGGTGGCAACCAACAAGATTTTAGGTGCTTGCATTAACACCTTTCACCATATCTCCTAGAAAATATGCCGAAAATTGGAAGTTGGCAAGAATACCTTGTAAACATGGCACTGCCATATGAAAAAGGGAATGTGGAGGGTTGCGGATTTTTTTTTCAATGGCTGTCTATCAAATTCAGAGTAAATATCCATGTCTAGTCAGCCTTGCCAGATGGCACTGTCCATTCCTGGTCTATTGATTCAAATTACGATCGAACAATTGACATCCTCTCGTTGAAAACATATACAACACATATCCATTATCAACCTTTGCATGGACATATTAGTGGTTCAGGGTTCAATGTCCATGCCACCCAAACTGCATCGAATCTGCATACACGTGGCATGCTTTTTAGTGAGAATGAAACTCCTCTCAGCTGCGATATGGCCATACAAGGCTTGAACAAAAAAGTCACGCGTGAAATTCATCACAATTGTGATGAGGACATACAGGGCTTAAACAAAAACTGTAGAGTAAGTTATCACAACTTGAAAAAAGATATGCGTAAAATTCGTCGCAGTTGTGATTTGGCCATACAGGTCTTAAACAAAAAACGTAGACTAAGTTATCACAACTTGAATCAAAGTGAAGTTCATCCCAGTTTCCATCAGGTCATCGTGCCCTTGGACAAGAAACATAGATTAAGTTACCACAACTTGAAAAAGGTCATGCGTGAGAGAAAAAAATACATTGCTACGCTTCCTTTTAGAGAGAAACTCACATATCACAATCTAAAGAAATTTGTTCGTGCACAACACAACAGAAACATGTACGGTCACATATCCCAGAATGGTCATGCAACTGTCACATTTCGTGGGCTAGAAGCAACACCATGCACTACTACCAATGAAAACCAGCAAACACTTTCTACTCATAGTTTCCTGTGAAAAAAAAATACAAGACAAACCTACATGAAACAAATTAAAGACACTCCTTCCATTGCATGTGCAATTTGTGAACAATTGAATTTCTCAAAAAACAGTAAGTCTTTCACACCTGATTTTCAAGCAGAATACCTTTGCTTGACAGTGCACGATAAACCATTTTCCAGTGGAAAAATTTGTCTTCCATGTAAACAGTGGCTTGAAAATGGAAAGCTGCCACAATTTGCAACCCCTGACCAAATAAGATGTAATACACCACTACCAAATGTAAGTGCACTTATGAAACTTGAGGAGAGACTTGTGTCTCTGCGAATTGCATTTTCACAAATCAGACATTGGGGCTATAAACGACCCCAGATGGGCTTAACAGGGTCAATTATTAATGTGCCTGTTCAGCTAGATGTTGTGCAAAAAGCCTTGCCACAATTCATTAGCGATACAATGACAATTGTTGTGGCTCTGAAAAGATGTTTGTGATACAAAAATGCCTATCAGACAGGCAAAGTGTGTGTGCATGCTGTTATGAAAGCATTCAAGGAATTATGTTCTAGGGCCCTGTACAAAGCACATGACATTTGTATAAATGACAATTGGAACAATTTTCTTGTAGAAGAGGATGCCAACTCTGAAGATACTCTCGAAAATGATAGTGAATTTGATACCAGTGATGAATCGGAGAATGAAACACTTGCTGAGACATTGGTGCATGGTTTCAATGATTCACAGTGCATTCATGACTTGCAAGACAAGATTGTCAAAATTTCACCTGCTAAGGGGCAGTGTCCACTTGGAATATTCAAGGACAAATTCGCTGAGGAAATGAACTTTCCAACACTCTTCTATGGAGATCCACATGCCACTGACATTACAGAACGATTCAGTTATCATAAAATAGTCCAATGGGAGCTGCTGCATTCAAGTGGTGACTTCTCCTATCACATAACAAATTTGTTTTTCAAAACAATGCACATAATAATAGAGCAAGTTCTCTCCTGCATGTGGGTCCGAATAAGAAAAGGCTAGTTACAAGGAAGAAAGTTGTTTGCCAAGGATGTCAAGTACAAATTAAACCTAGAAAAAATTCTGAAATCTGATATTGGATACATAGATTTCAAAAACATTCACACCTCTCCTGACTATTTGCAACAAAACAAAAAAAATATTTTTTCAATGATCGAACAATTGGGCCCGCCAACATTTTTCATCACATTTACAAGTGCAAAGCATTGCTGGGATCCATTGGTAGCTACCATATTTGACCTGCATAGGAACAAGAAACGTAAAAAACAAACCGATACACTGGAAAATAATGACATTGACTACCTCATAAGAAAAGACCCAGTGACATGTACTCGCTACTATAGACATAGAATAAATGCTTTGAGACAATTGATATGCCATGATGAAACATTTTTCGAAAAAATATCGGACTACTTTTTTGTGACTGAATTCCAGAATAGGGGAAATGAACATGACCACACACTGTTGTGGATAGAGGGTGCACCAGTCTATGGAGCTGACAACAATTCAGAGATCGAACAATTTGTGGAGAAATACATAACATGCAACATAGGTCATTTGGATCCAGAACTTGCCAAAGTTCATTGACATTACCATACAAGAAGTTGTAGAAAACGAAAAAACTCGTGTTGCATATACAACTTTCCCGTGCCGCCAATGAGAGCTACAAGAATCATATAGCCACTTAGTTTAGAGGACAATGTTGTTGTTGAGAAATCTAAATCCTTGTTCACATTTCTAGAACAAGGAGAATTTGACTAGTTGATGAGCTTCGATGCCTTCTTAACAGAGCTAAATCTATCAGAAGATGAGTACATCCAATCCATACAATGTACGCTTAAACAACCAACAATTTTCCTTAAAGGAAAAAATTTCCCATATTTGGAACAACGTTTCTCCAAGGACATGCCAGTTATGTGGAAAACAAATACAGATGCATAGTACGTGCTCAATGCATATGCTGCAACATCGTACTGTACCTCATATATGACAAAGTTTGACAAATCTATGACAAGTGCATTTAGGAGAATACGCAAATAACATGAAAGAAGTCATATTGATGCCATACAAATGATACACACACTTGGCAATACATTTCTTAATCTTCAACAAATTTCTACTCAGCAAGCAATTCACATTGCACTTTCCCTGCCCCTCACTTGTAGTTCAAGAAAATGTGTCTTCATAAACACATCTCCACTTGAGAAACACACATTTGTGCTTAAACCACCGGTTTTGCTAGAACAAGAGTCTGACAATTCAGAAGACATGCTATGTTGCTCTATTGTTGATTATTACCTCCAACATCCATCTCCTATTAGGCATACCTTCTTAGCAGAATTCGTATCGCATTACAAAAAAAATGGTGCACCCATATCAAAAAGAAAAAAACCCTCTGTGATACGGTTTTTCAAATACAATAAACATTTTGACTATGAAAACTATTGTAGAGAAAAACTACTGCTGTACGTTTCGTTCGATGAAAACAAAGAGACATTAAAACATAACTTATCTACATGGGAGGCTGAGTATGTTGCCTCTGAGACTATAGTGCACATCAATGAAGCTAGATTTACCTACAATGTTAATCCAACATGGGGTGATCTAGAAATTGCAATTAATGAGCTAGAAAACCCTTACAATCCTGATGAGACATTCACAAACCCAAAAGCAACCAGAACTCCTTGCGAGTCCTATGACTTACAAGCGGATTTGCCTCGCCCTATAGCAGGTGGAAGTGAAAAACTTATCAATCTTGGTTTTCAAGTCACAAAACATCCTTTCCTAATTGAAAATAATGAATACCACAGAATAAGATGTATGTTGAATTGAGAACAACAAACAATTCTAAAGGACATTGCTCTTAAAAAATGCTTGAACATGGACACTCCTTTGCACTTGTTCCTTATAGGCGGAGCAGGAACAAGAAAGACATTCACAACGAAATCACTGTTCCAAATGCTTATATGAATCTATGATTCAAACAATTCCTATGATCCTATGAAACCAAAGGGCCTAATAGTTGCGTACACAGGAAAAGCTGCATATAATGTAGGTGGAATAACAGTCCACTCTGCATTTTTAATTCCTTTTAACAAGTCACAGTTTCTTTCACTTAGCAAGGAAATGTTGGACACTTTGTCTAAGCTTTATGAGGAACTCCAACTTGTCTTTATAGATGAAGCATATTTGATTGGAAGTCAGTTCTTGTATTCCATTGACAACCGACTAAGAAGAATAAAACATGTGCACACGAAATACTTTGGAAACATTGACATGATATTCTGTGGGGATCTTTGCGAGGCACAACCCATCCAAGATTCTTTGATATTTGAACAACCTACCGTTAACATGGAAACAATGACACATGAATTCTGGAGAGACAATATTAAATGATTTGAATTGCATACTACAATGCGCTAGACAGATGAAACATTCATTGCAATTCTGAATAGAATGCGGACAAACAACCAAACATATGATGACTTAACATATATCAATTCGAGGTGCTTGCGGCTTGCACCAACAGACCCAACGTTCCCTTACCTATTCTACACAAATAAGGATGTTGCAATGCATAACAGCCACATGCTATCGCTCATGCCTGGCAATGATATCATCATCAATTCAATTGACCTGGAACAAGACAACCATGGAAATGTGCCACGTCATGAACATACAACCACTTTACCTTTGCAGCTTGTCCTCAAATTAGAAATGCTGGTTGAAATATATGCCCGAAACTATGATTCACAAGATGGCTTGGTCAATGGTGCAGGTGGAATGCTCAAAGGCTATATGAAAACAAAAAACCTTGATGTCCTTTGGATTAAGTTCCATGAACCGCATATAGGCAAGCGACAAGCAAGCAAGTTGGGTTATCTATATAATTCAAACACTGGAAGCGATTGGACACCTATTTTGTGAATATCAAAGCCAGTATCGACATCAACAAAGACAGGTCCACTGGAGATTTGAAAACAGTTTCCGATTAAAATTGCATGTGCACGTACAGTCCATAGATCGCAAGGACTAACACTTGATAATGTTTCATTTCAGCCTGCTGGAATTCAGATACATGGACTTGTAAAGACAACACTGTCCTATGTCAGAAGCATAGACTCCTTGTATTTACTAAGTCCTCTTACAAAAGATAACTTCAAAGTCAAACATAAAGTTGATATTGAAATGGAATGACTCAGGACCACTGCAAAAATGGAAACTGCACTATGATTACCAATTCATACAGACAAATTCATCTGTATCAATTCTCTTTCTTAACACACGCAACTTAAATGCACACATGGATGATATACTCAATGACTATGATACAATGAAATCCGATATTCTATTCTTGCAAGAAACATACATGGCATTATGCATGCAGAACAAACAATTCCCAAATCACAATTGCATATCAAGTTACATTACACATGGGGTGATGATATTGGTGAAAAAACATGTGCCAATTTTGGACCATATACATATCGAAGAAAAGAATGTTGAGGTGGTGCTTGCAAATTTTTTTTTACATGAAACATAAGTTGCAATACTGAATCTGTATGCTTCTCCCTATGCAACATTCTACAACATAGTAGATGTTATTTCCAATGCATTGGGCCATTTCCATCTCAACGGACCCATTGTGCTTGTAGGAGACTTCAATATTGAAATGCTACAAAATAATGGCAGAGCAAAAGAATTGGAAAACTACATGTGCAAATACAGTCTCCGCTTTCTTATGAACAACACAAGCCATCTGCAAAACACACTTATTGACCATGTGTGGTCGAATGTGCCCATTCCTCAATACAGTTTGTTTATCTCAGACACATATTGGTCTGATCACGATACAATTGGTATTGCACTTGAATTATGAGATATACATCAAACATTTTGCAAAGTCATATTTCTATGTTTCAAAGCATATCTGTATAGCTTGTTGCAAAAAAAAAAAAAAAACACAAATTATCCAGCTTCTTAGTTTTCCTTGATTTGTACACATACTGGTCTGGTCACCATACAATTGGTGTTGTACGAATTATAAAATATACATTATGCAAAAAAAAAAGAAGGTACATCCTTCTAAAAACTATCTGTTATTCTATTCATCTTATTCTATTTTTTTTAGTATATGTACATAGTACTTGCCTTTTTCTTTACATGTTAACTTATGTTCATATCCCTTTTGTTTTGTACTTTTGTTCATAGAAACAAACAGGAAAACTAGACATCGCAAAGAACTCCTAACCAGATATGTAGAGGAATCCATGCAAAGGTGCGTTTTTTCTGCCCCTGTTCGATATTAAATAGTTTTTCGTTTACTCTGTCTGTATTTGTTGAACCAGTTTGCAGTTTTTTTTTTTTTTTTTTGCGCCTTCTTCGACACTCCATATATTCCTCTACATTCACTTGTCTTTGTGTGTGTAATACATATTCAATCTTGAGCTCGCAAGTCAGGGAGTCCATTTGTCAATTTGTATATCACGAAACTTTGAATGCTGTTTGAAGGACACAAAACAATAGAAGTGCAATGTTGAGCTAGCCAACCTACAAGTCCGCTTGTCAATTTGTATATTGCGTAACTTTGGCTACTATTTGTAGCACACAGAACATTAGAGGTTCAATTTAGAGCCCGCCAGCTTGCAAATCTGCGATCCAAAAAAGTGGCTAAGTATGGAATAAGGGATCTGTACATGGTCTATAACATGTCATGTCCATACTTTATAAAAGTACATATTTGGTATGTATTGCTCGTTTATTAGAGCTCGCCAGCCCTAGAGTCTGTCTGTCAATTTGTATATCGCGAAACTCAATAGAAGTACAATGTTGAGCCAACCAGCCCGCAAGTTCGCTTGTTAATTTGTATATCGTGCAACTCTGGGTGCTATTTGTAGGACACATAACATTAGAGGCCCAATTTAGAGCCCACTAGCCCGTAAGTCCACGATCCAATAGAAGTGCAATGTTGAGCCAGCCAACCCACAAGTCCACTTGTCAATTTGTATATCGCGCAACTCTGGGTGCTATTTGTAGGACATGAAACATTAGAGGCCCAATTTACAGCCTGCCAGCCCACAAGTCTGCGATCCAAAAAAGTGGCTAAGTATGGAATAAGGGATCTGTACATATTTAGTATGTATTGCTCGTTTCTGGGAGCCTGCTAGCCCTGGAGTCCGTCTGTCAATTTGTATATCTCGGAAATCACTATAGGTACAATGTTGAGCCAGCCAGTCCGCAAGTCCGCTTGCCAATTTGTATATCGCGAAATTGTGGGTGCTATTTGTAAGGCACAAAACAATAGAGTCCCGTTTTTGAGCCTGCCAGCCCGAGAACCCGCGATCCAAAAAGTGTACATGCTCTATAAAATATCAACCACCTCGCAAGTCCGCTTGTCAATTTGTATATCGCGGAACTCTGGGTGCTATTTGTAGGAAACACAACAATAGAGGCCTATTTTTTGAGCCCGCCAGCCCAAGAACCCGTGATCCACAAAGTGGCCAAGTATGGAATGCGATATCCATACATGCTCTATAAAATCTCATGTCCATACTTTATAAAGGTACATATTTAGTTTTGCCTGGTTTGTACACATACTGGTCTGGTCACCACATAGTTGGTGTTGCACATGAATTATGAAATATGCACTATGAGTCCGACCGAGCCCTTTCGTTTCCTTAGCCAATTTTATTCCCGCTGGTTCCCCGCTACGTGTTATCGAACTCTCGTTCCCCATGTTCTGAGTGTATATCTTGCATCCAAAACTTGGTAATCCATGTCTATGCTCACGGGTTCCCAGACGACGCAGTGGCAGATTTCATGTCCATCTATATCTCTACATCACCAGTCCAACAAAACACCGTTCATTTTCATAGTTCACAAATTTTATGGCCACAGGGTCCTTTGTGGGCGCCATTCAACTCTCATGCCCCATTTGCGCGGTATACATCTTGTGCCCAAAACTTCGGTGATCTACAATTGGACCCGGACTCAAAGCTTGCGACTCATTTGCTAATTTTCTTTAATTAAATTGTACAATATCAATATTTAGTATTAATAATTTAGTACTTTAAAATAATGTTAGCTATATAACATATATGTTATATGTTATACATGTAGACAATCACAATCTTGAACCCGCTAGTCCTGGAATCCGTTTGTCAATTTGTATATCACGGAACTCCCAATGCTGCGTTGAGGACACAGAACAATAGAAGTGCAATGTTGAGCGAGCCAACCCGAAGTCCACCTGTCAATTTGTATATCGCAGAACTCTAGGTGCTATTTGTAGGACACAGAACAATAGAGGCCCAATTTTCAGCCCGCCAGCCCGAGAACCCGCGATCCAAAAAGTGGCTAAGTATGGAATGAGAGATCCATACATGCTCTATAAAATATGATATCCATACTTTATAAAAGTACATATTTAGTATGGATTACTCGTTCCTCGAAAAATTTCTAGGTCCATAACTGGCGGATACATGTGTTCAGATTTCCACTTACTTTTATATCGCTAGCCCAACCGTCCTCTTGTCCGTTTCATATTGTACATATTACATGTAATATGTATTAGATATTAAATGTAATGTGTAATACATATTCAATTTTGAGCTTGCCAGTCGTGGATTCCATCTGTCAATTTGTATATCGCGAAACTCCGAGTGGTGTTTGGAGGACATGGACCAATACAAGTGAAATGTTGAGCCAATTAGCCCACAAATCCGCTTCTCAATTTGTATATCGTGCAACTCTGGGTGCTGTTTGCAACACACAAAACAATATAGGCCCAATTTTGAGTCCGCCAGCATGAGAACCTGCGATCCAAAAAGTGGATATTTAGAGCCCGCCAGACCGATAACCTGCCATACATATTACATGTAATGTGTAATACATATTCAATCTTGAGTTTGCTAGTCCTGGAGTCCATCTGTGGATTTGTATATCACGAAACTCCGAATGCTGTTTGGAGGACACGGGACAATAGAAGTGTAATGTTGAGTCAGCCAACTCGCAAGTCCGCGATCCAAAAAGTGTACATGCTCTATAAAATCTCAACCAGCCCGCAAGTCTGCTTGTCAATTTGTATATCGCGGAACTCTGGGTACCATTTGTAGGACACAAAACAATAGAGGCCTATTTTTTAGC
>JASDQU010101319.1:180906-194435 GCA_032191745.1 Picea mariana
GTGCCAACGCACTAGATCAATACATTTATATCATTTGCAATATTAGGAATATCGTTTGTTTCTAGCTCATAGGAATTTTATATTCAACCTAACTTTTGCTAGATGCCTTGACTTTTGCTCATGGCTCACAAGGCTTGATTAGGCTCATAGAGGTTGTACGTTCCCTCTGACTTTTGCATTAGTCTGTCTATGCTCACAGAGGTTGTATGTTCCCCCTGAATTTTGCACTAGACTGTCTATGTTCACATAGGTTGTATGTTCCCCCTGACTTTTGCATTAGACTTACATAGCATCTCGTTCGTCCTGAATTTTGGTTTGACTCACAGAGGTTGTACGTTCCCCGTGGCTTTTGTCAATACCTCACAAGACTGGTTGATTCTCCAAATCTCCCTGGCTAGCCTCAGGGTGTCCCATATGGCCTCTCATTGGAGAATGATTGTCGATGCTACCAAATTTAACAGTACTGAGCAGTAGCAACATAAACAAGAGACAACAATTAACACACGAGACTTATCCTGGGAAACCCCCAAATGGGGGAAAAACCCAACAACCTTTCTTAGATAGATTTCGTTCACAAAGCAAGTCCAATAAGATAAACCATAGCACAAGTGCTAGCTCAACCAGAAATACCACCCCAGCTGTAGCAGCAACACCATACAAAGGTAGCACAATTCCTTAAGGAGTAGCGCACAAGAGAGAGATACCGAAACACTGAACAAGAATAAACTGTGCAGTTGTAGCTACTGTGTCACCTCTTCCAAACTTGCGCCTTGCTTCCATGTAGATGGGAGAGTGTGAGTGAGTGAACAAATGAGCTAAGGTGCCTCCTTATTTATAGTCTTCTTGTCCTTCTAGCTGGGTCGACTTCTCTTCTGGGAATGTTTCTTTTTATTATACTTTATTCTTCTGGGCCGACTTCTCTTCTAGGGTATTTCAACATCTGTCTAATGGATCTCTTGCTTCTAGAATCTTCTCCGCATTTAAGAAAGGTCATCTAGGAGAGAAAGATCCTCCTGCAGCTACCAAAACATAAAGACTCCCTCTTAGCTAGGGAGGCATCTTTCACGATGTCTTCATCTGGTAGTCCACTGACTACTCTATAATTTGCTAGCAGGCACACAACTGCTACAATTCCTTCGGTAGCTCGAATCATCAGGAACAGTCTCTACGATCAAATGGTAGCACACACAGCTACATCCAAATGATCTAGTAATCTCCATGACAATCAACTAGTAGCACATAGCTACTACAATGTCATCCAATAGATCACAATTGTTGCGAAGTAGTACACAATTACTGTCCAATGACACATAGTTACTACTAGTGGAACACATCCACTGTAGTAGCACACAACTACTGTACAGAGTCACACAGCCTCCGCCAGTGGAACACATCCACCGTAGTAGCACACAACTATTGTCCAAAGACACACAATCTCTGATAGTGGTACACAACCATCGTAGTAGCACACAACTACTGTCTTGTGACACACAGTCTCCACCAGTGGTACACAACCACCGAAGTAGCACACAATTACTATCTGGAGTCACACAACCTCCACTAGTGGAACACATCCACCGTAGTAGCACACAACTACTATCCAAAGACACATAGTCTCTGCTAGTGGTACACAACCATCGTAGTAGCACATAGCTATTGTCCGGAGTCACAGAGTCTTCGCCATAGTCTTACGACTACGTGTGTGATGTTTCTTCTCTCAATAGGTCCGATAATGCATTACCCCCTTAGTCACCTCACATGAATTGATCTAGGGAACCCTTGGCCAGAGGGGTTAGTCAGCATGAGAAGAAACAAAAAACCTCCCTGTCAAAGAGGGTGGACATTTGACAACACTCCAAGCTTGTCCCTGAAGTACTCATACTTCACTCTTGACAAGGGCTTGGTGAGAATGTTCACTATCTTCTCGTTCGTGGATATGTACTGGAGCTCCATAACTCTTCTCTTCCCCATGTCTCGGATGTAATGATATTTGATCTCTATATGCTTAGACCTGTCATGGAATTCATGGTTCTCGGTAAGCTTCACACAAATTTGATTGTCACAATGTATCAAAGTTGGCTCCAATTCTAGATCAAATATCCCAGCTAGAAACTTTCGGAGCCACACTGCTTCACGACTTGCCACACTTGCTGCAATATACTCTGCTTCTGATGTACTGAGTGCCACTGATGTCTGCTTCCTACTCAACCATTAGATCTTGCATGATCCCAGACTAAAACAACATCCGAAAGTACTCTTCCGATCCACTACACTCCTTGCCTAGTGAGAATCTGTATATCCCTACAGCTTCACATCTCCACTTGAGACATATCTCAATCCATATCCAACCGTACCATGAAGGTACCTCAACATATGCTTTGCTTCCATCCAATGTACATGTCTAGGTTCAATCATGTGTTGATTCAAGGTATTCACTACAAAGTATATGTATGGCCTGGTGTTAACCAGGTACATTAAGGATCCAATCAACTGTCTATACATCATGGGATCCACCAAATCTAAAGATTTCTCACTCAAGAGCTTCAGATTTATCGCCATGGATGTGGTCATGGACTTGCAGTCCATCATCCCGAATTTCTCCAGGATCTCAATAGTATATTTTCCTTGGCTAAGGAAAATCTCATATGATCTCTGCCACACTTCCAATCCTAAGAAGTAATGCATCAGACCTAGATCCTTCATCTCGAACTCTGAAGAGAGCTCCCTCTTGCACCCAACTACGAGATTCTCATCTTCTATCAGAAACAGGTTATCCACATGTAGGATCAATGGGAAACCATCAAATAACTATTTGATCTGGCATATCATGCCCTAGGTGCCTGCTTAGACCTATACAAAGTCTTCTTCAATCTGCAAACATGAGACTCCTTCTCATGTATCTTATGGCTGCTCTATGTACACTTCTTCTGGTTACCGGAGCAAGTGTCTTGTCATAATCTTCTCCCTCTCGTCGGGAGAATCCTTAGGCCACAAATCAAGATTTGTACATTTCTATGCTGCCATCTATAGCATGCTTGATCTTGTAGATCAACTTGGAAGTCACCACTAACTTCCCTTATGGTCTCAAAACTATTGAAATATTGTAACTGCGAAGTATATTCTAATTATAATTGAGTTATTATTAAATGGATCAGTCCCCTTTTGTGGATTGGTCAAACCCTAATTATATGCTGCTAATTAAGAAGTCGGCCCCCGAGCCTAATTAAAGTGGTTTTAGCCACTAAATGAAGAAGTTGCCCTTGCTTGGTGAAGAGACACAACCCAAGCGCTCCTCAGCTAGTATAAATACGAGAGGATAACTCCTCATTCTTATACTCACTCAAGTCACTCATCTAGTGCGCAACTTTGAAGGAAGTTGCAATTGCTGGAAGAAGGAAGAGAGAGGCTCATTGCTCAGTGTTGGATATTCTCTTGTCTTTATCTTGGCATTGTATTGACAATCTATATTAAGGAAGTTTTTGCTGGGTTTTCTCCCCCATGAGGGTTTCCCAGGATAAATGTTGTGTACCTTGTGATTGTGTATCTTTCAGTGATCCTGCTTATGCTATTATTGTCTAGTAAATTGAAAACAACTTAATAGCAACTCTAAATTTAACATGGTGTTAGAGCTTGACTGAATAGAGCAACTTTCACTGGGTAACAAAAAACGTCACTGTTGCCATACAAGAAAATTAGGGCTTTTTGTTGGAAGAAAATTTCTAACTAAAAACCATCTAGGGAAGTGCGCCCTAGCCTAGCGAACTCATTGGCAGCTTGAGCACACTTTTTCAGTGGCCAGAGCCTCTAAAAAGTGAAACCCTAGTTTTGATTGGTACCATAAAACCAGAAAACCAAGAAACCATAACTATTACCAGTCCAGATTTGTGCAGGCTCAGTTTCAAGGGGTAACATTCAGATTTTCTGAAAACAGAGCGCTCTAGCCTACTCGCCCCAGCCCAACGCATATAGTCCTTGGATCATAATTCCAAAATTTGAAGTTTGAAAAATTAGGGTTTCCTCATAAAACCCTAAGTTTCAGTTGCATTTGAAGTACCAGTTGCAATTGTTGTTGCAGTTATAGTTGCAGTTGTAGTTGCAGTAATAGTTACAGTTGTAGTAGCAATATCAGTTGCAGTGTCAGTTCCTTCATGCTAGTTGCAGCACCAATTGCAGTGAAAGTCTTTGTGAAGTGTTGAGATTGTTGTCTTATTGTCCTAGTACACCTTACCCTAGCAAGATACTATCATAGGTATGTACTTACATATGTTTTAAAATACATTATTATTCTAAAGGGTACTTGCAGGAAAATGGATCTTTTTTCATAGACCCAGAAGGATCTTAGATCTAGCACATTCAGAGGAATAATACACTCCAGGTTTGATCATCTTGATATGCATCTATTTGTTATGACATTATTTTGACCTTTTAGATTGTATGTTGAAGCTATGACCATCATACTAACCCTTGGTCAAAAATTAAAGTCAAGATATTAGAATGAGATTAGAGTTTATTCTCTAACTTAGGTTTATGTCAAGATAACATATTGTCTTAGTACATAAGACATGTTGAAGAAAACACTTGTCATCTTGAGTGAAGAAGACTTGGAAGAAAAGTAATACACTCACTCTTGAGGACAAGACTCTGGGTTCCAGGTTTGATTGATTAAGTTGATAAAATTCAACGATGCACATGACAAGCTTGATAACTACCTCATTACAAGTAAACACTATAGTTGAGGTAGCATTCTTTGAAAAATATTATACTTGGTAGCATGTGAGCATATTGAGATAAATGCTTATTGTAATAATTTACCAGATACAACTAACTTCTCCTCTAGGAGAAACTTCTTGTGTTGGTTCCAGATTACCAAGGAGGAGTAATTGATCACAACACCGAAAGAGTGTTGATCTCATTTCGTATTGTATTTCTTACTTTTGATCCTTGTTTCAGGCAGGTCACAAGTGATAGCTCTAAAGGAGCTACTGTGACGATTATTCGTGCTATTGTTTTATTATTATTATCAAAAGAGTATTATTCTTACTTGTTGTTTTGTTGACCTTGTCTCGGGTCATAGGTGACAACCTTGAGGAAGCTATAGTGAAGATTGCAGAAGGCAACATATTATATGAGACATGAAGCAGACTATGTACATGACCACATACATTCATGTACCAAAGAAGATGATGAATAAGCTATTTTTTGAGATCCAGAATATCTCATATGGAGATTGATTGTAAGGAGCAGAAGGCTCCAAAGATGACCGAACATTAGAACAATAACTCACAATAGACTTGTCCAAAGGATACTGAAGCCACCTTGATAGGAAGCATAATT
This sequence comes from Picea mariana, assembly GCA_032191745.1. NCBI lineage: Eukaryota > Viridiplantae > Streptophyta > Pinopsida > Pinales > Pinaceae > Picea > Picea mariana. The sequence continues at coordinate 186,241 of JASDQU010101319.1, forward strand.
CACTTGAAGTCTGACTCAACTTTTCATATTAAGACTTGGTATTCAACACCAAGTATATCCTGTAGAGATGATGTAGTCCTTGTAGACTCAAAAGAAATCAAGAATAAGCCCGATCTTAGAAAAGATCAAATGAAGAGATATCTTCTAGGACTGGGAGACAGATGCCATGAGAAGACTAGATCGTAGCTTCAAGGAGACATGAAATCTCCTAGGAGGATTCCTCTGTTTCAGTAACAGAGAAGGAAGCCAGTCAGAAGGATTTGGGTATAGATTTTTCCTAAGACGAGAAAGGAAGTCAGTGGTGATTTCCAAAATTGATCTAACAGATCAAGCATGTTGCAGATAAAGGTATAAAGATGTACAAAGCCTGATGTGTGTCTAGAGGATTCTCCTAGCAAGAGGGAGAAGACTATGACGAGACACTTAATCCAGTAATCGAAGAAATAGTTCCAATATTTGAAGACAACTAGAACAACCATGATTCATATACAGTATGAGATGCAGGGTGTTGTAGGAAAATTCCCCCACAGACAGGTGGATTCTCTCTTGGATCTTAGACCCCTATGACCAGGATAGAAAGGTGTTAACTTTGAACATTGACATTCCTTTAAATGAAACTAAACTAATCAAGGAAGAAGAATAAGAAAGTATGCGTACCTTTTTATGAAGTTTGTCCTCGCTCGATCCGGGTTGATCTTGTTCTTCAAGTCCTCCAATGAATTCTGCAATCCAATAAACAACGAAGACAAAACATACTTCCTATTCTACCAAGGTTAGTTTAAAACTAGATTCATCAAAAGAAACAAGCCCATGCAAATGTACACAAACTTGAAGGAAACATGCCGAGCACATATATATTAATGAGAACTCAAAAGAGATACTTACAAACCGTAGATGAAGTCGCAACAACCTCTCCAAGTCCTCCTCGTCCAGCCCTTGCACAAAGCTCCCAAAATCAGAGGTTTGATATCCTCAAGTCTCCACTTCTCATGAGATCATAAGTTGGGTATCTCTAAACTCTTCCATGCCCACTTCCTCCATGGAAAGTCCTCATTATATAGGATTTGGAGGCTTAACCACCATGGGGAGGATCTCTCATCAGATCCACTAAAGAAGGGATCTCTAAGATATTTGAGGAGAAAATATTTCTTAAGGATTTTAGGGAGCAAATACCTCTCAAGGATTTTAAGGAGGAAATATTTCAACCATCCATGAGATCCTCCACCTTCCCTAAAATATAGGAAACCAAATGTGAGGTGGATTCTCACACTTAATTAATTTCTTTTTTCAGATTCATGTGCACTTGGTATTTTGGCCTTCATGTAATATATCCCTCCTCTACATTGACTAGGGATTGTAACATAGGTTATTCCATGGTGTCAAGGTGTATGAAACACTTATATGACACTTACGACACTTAGTGCGAGGTACCTAGGTGTGAAAATTTTATGTGTAACAGAGGGGGAGCAATCCCCATATTTAAAATTGAGTGGCAGTTGGTGTAGTACACGAGTTAGGTTATGGAGACATGACTACAATAACAGATAGAGTTAACTCCATGAAAGAAGAAGAGCTACCTTCAATATCAATTATTGAGCCACTCTCAGTTTCAGATGAAGTTGTTGTCGTGATAAAGTAGAGGAGCTACCCTCAGAGTTCAACAACTACAGTGATTCTCAGCTTCAGAGAAGCTGCAGGTGCAGAGTCCCAGTTCCAGAAGGAACAATTGCAGAAAGAGTAGAGGACATACTCTCAGACAGTGAGATAGATAGTTCTTTGCAGAAAGAATATAGAGCTAGCACATGATTGTGCATATTAAGTTGAAGTTGAGCAAGTGTACCAGATTGGTACAATGAGATGTGAAAATTTGGTTTCGAAATACATGACATAGAAGACTCATGACTGTACGAGTTGAAGCAAGCTCTTAGAGCTTGGTATGGAAGAATTGACAGTTTCCTGATGAGCTTGGGCTTTACCAAGAGTAAAGTTGATTTTAACCTTTACTTCGAGGTTATGAATGATGAGCCGGTTATATTGTTGTTGTATGTGGATGACTTATTCTTAACTCGAGAAGAAAAACTTATCACTAATTGTAAGAAGAAGATCGTTGTAGAATTTGAGACGAAAGACCTAGGCCTAATGCATTATTTTCTAGGTCTTGAGGTTTGGTAGAGCCCAAAGAAGATCTTCCTTAACCAAGGGAAGTATGCAGTTGAAATACTGAAGAGGTTTGATATGTTGAAATGTAAAGCCATGAACACACCCATGGAAACAAAGTTGAATCTCCTGGTTGATACTTCGATAGAATTGATTGATGTTACGTTGTACAGACAGATCATTGGATCATTGATGTATCTGATGAATACCGGGCCAGATATATGTTTTGTTGTGAACACCTTGAGTTAGTATCTGACAGAGCCCAGACGTGTTCACCTTGTTGCTGCAAAACATGTGATGAGATACCTTAAGGGTACATTGGACTTTGGTCTCTGTTATAATGGAGATCATGACTTCAGACTGATTGGTTATACCAATTCAGATTGAACTAGAAGTGTTTTTGATAGAAAGAACACTTTAGGATGTTGTTTTAGTCTGGGGTCAGAGATGACTTCATGGCAGAGTAGGAAGCAATACAATATTTATCTTAGCACAACAAAAGCATAATACATTGTTGCATGTTCCGCCAGTGGTGAAGCCATATGGATTCAAAAGTTGTTCACATGTCTATTTGATTTGGAGATGGAAACAACCGTGATTCTATGTGATAACCAGAGTTGCATAAAGATGACGGAGAACCCTGTGTTCCATGACAAGTCGAAGCACATAGAAATCTGGTATCACTACATTCATAATATGGTGCATAGGGGAGCTGTAAAATTCTAATATGTTGGCACAAATGAGCAGGTTGCAGATGTGTTGACTAAGCCTCTATCTCGTGTAAAGTTTGAATACTTTTGAGACAAGCTTGGTATAGTTTGAAAGGACCTCCCTCGAAAGGGGGAGTGATGTTGATGATAATATGGTATCCTGACCAACAACAGATAGCTAAGTTAGGATTTTATATCCTAAGGGACTGATCATCCCTGGAAAGATCTCGAAGGTCCGATAAGGATGGTCTGTCAGAGAACCTATGCATGTATATGCTAGTTGTGGTTAGTAGTGGTAGCTCCGTTAGGATTTTTATAATCCCAGGGAATCTTATGATTCCTGGGTAGATCCCGAAGGTCCGGTAAGGATGGTCTGTCAGAGTACCACGTGGTAGCTTCGTTAAGATTTTATATCCTAGGGAATCTTATGATTTCTGGGAAGATCCCTAAGGACTGTCAGAGTACCACAAAATGTTTTTGTTACACCTGCCTCAGTCTGTTGCTATATGATGATGATGTTGTTGTTCTAGCCTCGAGGTGTGATGATGTTGTTATCTTAACCTCGTGTTGATGATGTTTTTATCTTAGCCTCATGCTGATGATGTTGATGATGTTGTTATCTCAACCTTGTGTTGATGATGTTGTTTTCTCAACCTTGCACTGATGATGTTGATGATGTTGTTATCTCAACCTCGTGTTGATGATGTTTTTGTATCAACCTTGTGCTGTTGATGTTTCTCTAGCCTCGTGCTATTGATGTTGGTGTACTAGCCTCGTGTTGGTGATATTATTATTACTATAGCTTCATGCTATTGATGTTGCTACTTCAGCTTCACGCTGAAGAGGATGATGATGTTGTTACTTCAGCTTCATGCTGAAGATGTTGGTGATGATGTATCAGTCTTGTACTGATTGATGATGTTGTATTAGTGTTATACTAATTGATGTTGATGCAGAGAATGATGATGATGATGCCATTCCAGCTCCATACTGTGAATGATGATGATGATGTTATTCCAACTCCATGCTGAGAATGACGATGATGATACTATTCCAGCTCCATGTTGTGAATGATGATGTTATTGATGATGAGAACAATTTTCGATGATTTATAGATGTGCCAATCAGTGTTCCAGATGTTGATGATGTTGCTCTCTCTCCTGATGATGTTGTAGAATACCCTTCTTGTTATGCGGGAGTGTTGAAATATTGTAACTGCGAAGTATATTATAATTATAATTGAGTTATTATTAAATGGATCAATCCCCTTTTTTCGATTGATCATGTCGGGACTTATGTATGACCAAATCCCCTTTTGTGGATTGGTCAAACCTTAATTATATGTTGCTAATTAAGAAGTCGCCCCCCATGCCTAATTAAAGTGGTTTTAGCCACTAAGTGAAGAAGTTGGCCTTGCTTGGTGAAGAGACACAACCTTAGCGCTCCTCAACTAGTACAAATAAGAGATGATATCTCATCATTCTTACACTCACTCAAGTCACTCATCTCTAAGTGCGCAAGTTTGAAGGAAGCTGCAGTGGCCAGAAGAAGGAAGAGAGAGGCACATTGCTCAATGTTGGATATTCTCTTGAGTTTGGTCTTTATCTTGGCATTGTATTGGAAATCTATATTAAGGAAGTTTTTGATGGGTTTTCTCCCCCATGAGGGTTTCCCGGGATAAATGTTGTATACCTTGTGATTGTGTATCTTTAAGTGATCCTACTTATGCTATTATTGTCTAGTAAATTAAAAAGAACTTAATATCAACTCTAAATTTAACAGGGACCACCTCTCACACACCATTCTTCATGATGGAATGATATTCCTCCATCATGGCATCCTTCCATTTTCTCAACAACTTCTTCAATGGTCTTTGAATCAATGATGTTGCTTGTCAATGCCACATAGCTGGAAAACATGTGTGGTTTATGGAACTGAGGCAAAATCTATATCCCAGTCCATTTCACTGGTTGCCTCTTCTATCACTGCAACAAAGTCTATTGAGACAAGGGAATCCTCCCAGGAGATATCACATCTTCTAGAAGCCTCTGAAGCTTCGATCTAGCCTCCTCAACTCATGGCACCTATCTGCTAGTCCTGAAAGATCTCTCTCTCTCCTATCTGAATCTGAGAAAGAATACTTTATGAATGAAAGTCTCTAAGACACTGACTCTCTCTGAGATCAGGCTCATTATGAATTTGCATGCTCCCTATGAAGCTTGACTCCCTCTGAGTCCATACGATCTCTGTAGCCACCTGCTTCTGTTGCATCTGTTGACTTCTTCTGAAGTCTGATCTCCTATGGATTGTTCTAGGAGGTTTCTCCTCCCTAATGGATCCTAAGGGTTGACTCCCTCTGAAATCTAGCTCCTTTTGAGCTGGTACTTGGTGGGGCCGCCTGCCTCACCACTGGTGGAGTCATTTGCTTCTCTTCATAGTATGTCTTATCAATGCCATGCATCTGTATCTCATTTGCATTATGCAAGGTATCACAAGAACACCTTGGTTTTACTGCATTGTTTCTAGGTAGGCCCTTCTGACACTATTGACTCTTCTTGATGATCTGAAGAGTGGTCAAATTAACTGTATGGTCATCTTTGGAGCCTTCTGCTCCTCACAATCAATCTCCATAAGAGATATGCTTATTTGTCTTCTACTTCATATGGGTGTGTACGTTCATGTAGACTTTCTAAATAGTTGCCTCCTGCAATCTTCGTCATAGCTCCTTCTCAGAGCTATCACCTATGACTTGCCTGGAACAAGAGACAAGAACAACATTTCCATGGTAACCTCCTTGGAATGCTTAGTAAATCACGAACATCTCATAGAGGATATCAATTTCATCTTGCAGACAAGTATATCATCAACAATGATCATTTTCTTAATGGTAATCGTACCGACAATATTTAGGTGTACCTAAACATTTGATAGAAATAGTAAATAATAAAGCTGTAAAGACTGCTATCCTAGGTACAATACTTTCTTAAGAAACAACAATATAAAATATCAAACCTGATATGAAAACCTGGAGTCTGGTGTTGTTGTCCTGCTTGAGTTTCCTTCTATCATTCATATGAAAACACCATTGTCTAAAAAACAAATTCTTCATCCTTTGATGCCTTTGAGTGCTCTTCTGCATTTGCTACATGAGCATGGTGTTTCTTCTTTTCCTTTTCATTTCTATCTAGACATTGAAAGACATAGTGTCCCAGCTTTTGGAAACTGTAGCATCTGATATTTGACGCATCCTTCTTGTAACGAGGTCTCTTAGACTTCTTTGGGCTGCCTTCTTCCCTTTTCTTTCTCTTCTTCACTTGCGTTGCAAGTGCTTGGTTTTCCTCATCATTTACCTTTTGCTTCTTGGACATCAATCTAGATTCCTCTTGAGAGCAATCTGCCCATAACTTGTCAAACTTGTGTAACTTCCTTCTTGCTAACTGGTCTCTACTGGATCTCTAATGGCTGCTAACTGGTCTTTGATCTACGATAATCTTGTAAAGAAGTTGGCTATCTTCTCTGACTTGTTCATAATCACATTTATGAGTTGATGTCGTCGGGTAAGCTTCTCACTGGTGTTCTTACTTTCATAAAGTCTGGTTAGGGCATCAAACATCACCTTCGATGTCTTTAGTTCTAATACATTGGGTATCAGGTGATCCTTGATTGAGTCTGTCAAGATTCTCTTGGCCTTGATCTCATTCTTCTTGAACTTTTCCTTTGCTTCTTCGTCTTCGGGTTTTGGAAGCATCTTCTTGACGTGATCCAATAATTCATTCTCTTCTAGAATGAGTTGTATTCTATGCTTCCAGGATATGAAGTTACCTACTCCATCAAATCTATTCTCAACTCTCATATCGGTCGACATTTTTTCTGATAGAAACCCTAGCATTGGAAAACCTCAATATTTTAATCTTCACCAAACAACACGTTAAGGGTTTCAGGTGGTGCGCTAGGTTAGGGTGCATTTCTCTAAGAAGGAATTATTCTCAGTGTCCTTGGGATAGTGCTCAATGAGCTTGACAAAGTATTGCAGCTGCAAGGTGCTACTGTACCGATCTTCCTTCCAGTGGTTAAACTATTCTGAAGGTAACCAACTTTGATACAATGTTGGATTTTCCTTATTTACAGAGCATTAGTGTTACTAATGTTCTTTTACTTCATTACCATTAACATATATATCATGTTCTGAGCAGTAGCAACATAAACAAGAGATAGAAAAGAACACACGAGATTTATCCTGGGAAAAGCCCAAATGGGGGAAAAACCCTACAACCTTTCTTAGATAGATTCCATTCACAAAGCAAGTCTAATCAGATAAACCCTAGCACAAGTGTTAGCTCAACTAGAAATACCACCCCAACTGCAACAACACCATACAAAGGTAGCACACCTCTTTGAGGAGTAGTGTACAAGAGAGATACCAAAAAACTGAACAAGAATAAATTGTGCAGTTGTAACCACTGCGTCACCTCTTTGAAACCTGTGTCTTGCTTCTGTGTAGCTGGGAAAATGCGAGTAAGTGAACAAATGAGCTAAGATGCCTCCTTATTTATAGTCTTCTTATCCTCCTTATCTTTCTAGTTAAGTCGATATCTTTCTAGCGAAACTGTTTTTTTGAGAAGATGTTATTTTATTATAATATAACACATATATTACATAATGTTTATATTATATAAACATAATATTATAAATATATTATAACATACATGTTATATTATAATACAAGGGCAGCACGCTGCATGTACTGCGTCCGAAAACTTTACTTGTTAGTGTCTGCACGACTTATATAAATAATATTCAGACATTTCCATAGTCATTCGAAAAGAATGCACATCTGTACTTTCCATGATCTTTATAATAATTAAAAAAGTAAAAACATCTCAATGTTTCCTATATTTTAAAATATGACTTAAAAGTTTAAAAATTACTACATACAAATTTCTATAAAATTATACTAAAAGATTAAAAAATGTTAATAAATGTAAAATTATTGAAATTGAAAGATTAAAAAAATATTAATAAATGTAAAATTATTGAAATTAAAAAATTAAAAAAATATTAAGAAATGTAAAATTATTGAAATTTTAATAAGTGTAAAAAAGTTGACATTTAAAATTTAAATTTTTACGTCATTTGAAAAAACAATACAATATTAGATTTTAACATATATTATAATACAATATTACATTATATTGCATTACATTATATAAGTTTTTTTGTGGTCTTGTCTTTTCTCATTAATTTAAGGTTTCGAAATACGTGAAGACTGCAATAACACTATCAAGTTATTGACCAATGAAAAGTTAAAAAAATACTATTTTTGTTTTA
>JASDQU010101319.1:194598-231792 GCA_032191745.1 Picea mariana
TATATATATATATATATATATATATATATATATATATATATATATATATATATTTTATATAAATATAATATTATGTTTATTATAACATATTGCAATGCAATATATTATAGTATACATCATTGTAATATAATATATTATGTTATAACATAATACACATAATTACAATATATTATGTTATAACATAATACATTGACAATATTACGTTTATATAATGTAAACATAATATAATATTGCGTTTATATAATGTAAACATAATATTATATTATTATTGTTATATTATAATATATGTTATTATTATAATATATAATATATTATTATATAACATATATGTTATTATTATTATATTATAACATATATTATTATAATATTATGTTTATGTTATAATATATATGTTATTATTATAATATAATATATATAATATAATATTTTTATTATATAAATATAATATTATATATTATAATATATATTATTATTAAATATATGTTATTATTAATAATAACTAACATACATAATATACCATGTGTTATATATAACACATGTATTATATATATAATACATAATAAAAGTCTTTTATTTTATTTCATTTCATTAAATTAGGAAGCAGAGGTTATTGTAAAGGGTTGTTCTTAAAAATTGGTTCTAGCATTTGTACGTGTCCTTTCCTGTTATAAAGATTGGTATGGAACGGAACTCACCTGTCCTTACCCGTGGTTATGATGTTGAATATGAAAATAACAGAGATTCACGAAAAAGTATCGCGTTATCCACCAGTGAGTGGTATTATTGGACTGATCCTTCGGTGGGAAATGTTATTCATCCCAGATAATGATCACATTCCATCATTACCAACCTACATAAGTCAAACCTCTCTGAAATATACAGTGCATGTTGGAGAGATATAGAGTTGGACCAATTCAGAAACGTCGGACAATTCACTTCATACCTACTATTTCGTTCGGTTTTCGGTTTCTAGTCCTATTCCATCAGTAGCCATGATTGGGGCTATAGTAGTGACTATGCATAGGACTACTAGGGTGAAGAGACATGACGTATTCCGACAAAGTGCTATTGATTCCAAGAGGACTATAATGAGGAGGACGACAAACCAACAAGCAAGCTGATCGCGGAGACGGGGGCCTAGGCGGCTCACTATTCCACCTGAGCAATTCACGTCATAGGTCAACTTCACTATCTATGTAAAATCTGACCTATTCGCCTCTTCAGACTTCATCTCATTCCGGTCCACTTTCGCAGATTCACTTGGTCTGCGATCCTCTCTCTTCCAACAAAAAATTCTAGTTGAGTCTACAAATAATAAGAATATTATGTTTATATAATAAACATCATATATATTATTATTGTTATATTATAATATATATTATTATTAATAATAACATATATGTTATAATATACATAATATACCATGTGTTATATATATATATATATATATATATATATATATATATATATAACATACTATATTATATTATATGTGTTATATATAACATAATATATTATATATGTGTTATATATACTATATTATATGTATTATATATATAATATATAACACACACACACATATATATATATATAACATACTATATTATATTATATGTATTATATATAACATACTATATTATATTATATGTATTATATATAACACATATAATGTGTTATATATAGTAACACATATATGTTATATAAGTGTTATATATAATATACACTATATTATATGTGTTATATATATAATATATTATACATATAATATATATAACATGTATTATAATATTATAACACACATAATATACTATGTGTTATATATAACATATACATACATATAATATATTATACTATATATATGTAACATATAACACATAATATATTATATATGTTATAAATATAATATATATAGTATGATGATGATGATGATTAATGTTCACTAAGATCTAATTAGTTTATCAGATCTTAAGATTGTAAGTGATTCTTTAGAATTTTGTTTCTATGCTCGAAAAGCATTAAGGTAAGTTTTCCAAAATCACTATACTTTTGTTGAGTTAAGAGGTTAGAAAGGTTGGTARTGTAATCAATATTTTGAAAATGAGATCTAATATATGTATAGGCTAGACAATCTAAGAAAAAGTGTTTTTCATCTTCAACCTTCTTAATATCACAAAAATRTTATAATGTAATATAACACATATTATATTATATTATATGTATTATAGATATAACATATAACACATATGTATTATTATGTGTTATATATGTTATATATAACACATAATATAATACATATGTGTTATATATAACATAGGTGTGTTATAATATTATAACATATATAATATTATATATGCTATAGATATAACACACACACATATATATAATTTTTTTTTAATTTAATTTATTTTATATATAGTTTTTTTTAAGATTTTTTAATAAATATATTTAATGTATTTGGAATTTTTTTGCAAAATTTTTGGTTTTTAAAGCAATTTTAAAATTTATTTTGGGTATTTTTTATTATTTATTTTATTTTATTTTGTATTAAATTTTTTAATTTAGGTGTCTTATATTTTTTCTATATATATTTTGATTTTTTTTTGTGTTTTTATAATCTTTTTAAAGTTTTTTTTCTCATACATTTTTTTTTCCTTATTTTACCTTAGCTTATATATATATTTTTAATTTTTTGTTTTTTTCTGTAATTTTTTTATGTTAATTTATTTTTTTTTTCCAGTTTTTTATTTAAAAAAAACATTAAATTCAGGTTAAAGTTTTTGTTTTTAAAATGAGTGTGTTTTTTAATTTTTAATTTTTAATTTTAATTTTAATTTTTAGGATGGTAAGTAGGTGATCATGAACTTTGTGATTGTCTAGAGACTTCTAGTCTAACATAAACCAAGCTAAAGAACATTGTTGTTGGATTGTGAATGTCATATGGACAACTCACTTGGTTCTAGATTTAGTTATGTGCATGGCATCCACACAAAGACATGGTGTAAAAGGTGAGAAAAACATAGAGAAAATGACAAGGCAATGGGGAAATGGATTATTTGTGCTTGGAGAAACCATGTTTTCCTCTATTGCATGTTGAGTGATAGTGACATATGTGAACATTAGAGCAATGGTAGATTATAGAAAGTTGTATGACTTGTGTGAAGTTGTGGAAAGGTTGTTGGAGGTTGTAGTGGCAATGGGAGGGCTATGAAAAACCATCCATTGGAAAAAGAAGCATTGATATAAACCAAAAATCCCTAAAACTATATGTGTTGAGGCTTGGAAATTCATGTTCTCCACTTTCATTTTTTCTCATAGGATTGAAATATGACGAAAGAAAAAGGTTGAAGGTTGATTTCCCTGCTGCAAGGATCGTTAGAGGGTTGTTGAAAGCGTTGAAAAAGGTTTGTAAAAGTATGTGGTATTAGAGGAAATTGTTAGAGAGTTGCTATTACAACAAACAATAAATTGGAATTGAAAAGGCTTGAAATGACCTACGTAAGCCTTGAGCAAGCAACAAAGTGTTGGAAATAAAAAAAATAAAAATAAATAGAGAATATTAATTGCTGGTTTGGCATAGAAATAGACTTTGAAGACAACTCGAATGATGGCACAAATCTGGTTCTGAAGGTAGACTTCATAAAAGGTAGGGTGAGAGTGAACCTAGGTAAAAAAGGGAAATTTGAAAAAAGCTTAAGAACTCTTTGCAAAATATTGGGGTGACTCATGAAAGTTGTAGTGAGGCACTGATATCAATTGATACAAGCACTCGATGGAAACATGAGAAATAGAGAATGAATATGTTCTTCAAAATTGTGGTCCCTTTGCATTACTTGAAAGCACATGGTATAATGTATGTTGGTTACAAAATTGGAGGTTGAAGATAAATATAGATCTCTATTTGATTATAGAACTAACCTAGAGTAGATTACCTGAAAAAAATAGCTTTCCTCACATGAGGATATTAAATAAGTAATCGCTACAATAGGCAATAATTAATGTCCAAAAATAGCCATCAGGTTCTATCCATGTCTCATCACAATGATCATACATATAGTTTATATTATATTTGCCTAGGAAGCTTGATGCTTGGAAAATGTTTTGTTCACATTCTTGACAACATGAGTCACGATCCTACCCCTAAATGCCCTATAGGAAGGAATTTTTTAAACTCAAGCCATATACGACAATAGTAACAACCATGGCTTGCTAATAAGGAGATCTGGCAATGTTAAAAGCCAAGTCTTTATAGAACCAAAAGTTGTTGGAGGCTTTCTTAGGTTTTTCTTAAATGATCATCATGCATTTAGAGCTCTCCAACTTGCATTAAGAGTTGGGTAGTATATGAGGGGAAAAAGATATCCCTAAAGTACTAATAGGAGATGGAGGACGTGTTTGTGGGTTACACTATAAACTCTATTACCTCCCCAATTGGAACTTGATGATAAAAACCCTCATCCACAAAGTGCAACCCAAGAGGGAACTATAGGATGGTTACCATTGTCACCTAAACAACTTATCCTCTTCACTTTAGGATGACTCTCTTAAGTAGGATTAAGGAGCAAACAAATCTTCCCAGAAATTTCCTTTGGTAGGAACAATACTTTTTTCTTCAAATCTTGAAACATACAAGACACTGATTTTTGAAATTTGAGAATTGCATACCAATCATACCTCATACCAATACCAAAGAGTGGAGTCACCAAGATGAGCTTTCGAAGTGCCTTCAAGATTTTGCATGTGCTCGCCTCTACATACAAAACAACCTTCAAAAATCTGCAAGGAACAAGGTCTTCGTTCCTTCATGGAGTCATCATGTGAGAAAGAGATCTTCAATGTAACACTCTCACAAAAATATCATGAAGCATAGTTTTCAAATTTTCTAGGAGAATAGACTTTATCCCCGACAACGACGCCAAATGTTACCTCCCCAACTCACACTTAATGATAAGAGCTCTAATCCATAAGGTGCAACCCGAGAGGGAACTACTAGGATGGTTACAACTGTCATCTAAGAAACCTATCCTCTTCACTTTATACCGACTCTCTTCTAGCTCTAGGGGTGTATCCCTAAGTAGGATTATTAAAGCTAGACATGAGGCACAAGGTGATAAGAGAGTAACTTTAGTAAAACAATGTTTTTTGTATTTTTCAAAGGAGGTAAGGGACTGATGGAGGGATCTAGAGATTAGTGCCAATCCAACAAGGGAAATGGAGTCAAGGGACTATCTTAGAGGGCTTATTTTCTTGTATAATTAGGGATGGAAATGAGACATGAAAGCTCACTAGATCCACCTAATATTGTTGGAAATCAACGTAGAAATTTCACAAGGGTGGGCTCCAAAGGATGCTCCTTCAACTAGCACTTAACTTTATGCTAAAATTGGAGTCAACAAGTTTACAAGTATTCCTAAGATATATCATACAAATTGTTGAACCACAAAACTAAGATAGAAAAAGAGAAAAGAGGTGTTACCACACTAGACTTCTTCCAAGTAGTAAATGTACTCTTCAAATGGATCAAGTTGCTTAGCCTTTGTTGTGACAAAGAATCTATATCACTCCAAACTTGAAGAACCAAAATATTTAGCCACACATTTAAAGGAAGAACCCTTACTCATCACATATGCTCCAAGAAAAATGTATCTATTAAGCTCCAAGAAGGGGAAACTCCAAAAATCCAACTATGACTGCAAATGGAGAGAACTACTATTTAAATAGAGTTTAAATCCAATTCCTTTTACAATAAAAAAATAATTGTTTTCCTAGATCCACTAATCTCTCCAAGGAATACAAGAAAATAACCTCTTCAACAACTTCATTACTAAAAGTCGCAATGATTTGTTGAGATCCACTTCCTTCTCCAAGAAGAATCAATAGAATATGTTTGGAAAACAATACAATAATGCACTCATGTAACCAACTCCATGAGACAAATCAACAATAATAAAATAAAAGAGTTGTTTATGCAACAATCTCCATAAATTTCTCCAAGGTGAAGTGTCCTATCAATAGTGCATCAAAATGTGTGCCATGTGGCCTCAAGAGTTAGCGTGCTCTCCACCATGGGCATACATCAATAATGATTTCCCAAAGTAACCAAAGTGCTCAAGCAATAAAGGTGGAGTGCTCCTCAAACAAGTGGTCAAAATGCGACAAGAATTTTCCAGAGATAGATTTTGAGAACACCATAACTACATTGGTTTTTGTCAAAATTTCTATTATGACCACAATTTGGAAATCCGCAACCACTCTACATCTAATGGCATTGATTTGGATTAAATTTGGGCACTTTGTCAAAATATAACTGCTCTTGAAGCTAGGTGACCCTCAAAATATGCAATGATTTAGGGTTTGGAACCTCCTAGATCTCCTCCTATGTGAAATTTCCTTATCAATGGCATGGAAAAGAGTGCAATGATGAAGTAAAACTATCCAACAGTGGATATGTATCTCTCCAAGGTGAAGCACCCTCATCAAAGCATGCAAAGACCAAGTGAGAATCCTCATAAGGTGGCACGTGTTGTTGATATATTTAGCATCGGACAGGGACTTTTACATGGGCTCCATGTCTAACATGTGGAAGTCGTCCTTGTAACTTCTCAAAAAACTTTAGGAAGTTCACTTTATGAGTCTTTAATTAAAGTGAATGTCCTTTTAATTAATTAAGTTGAATGCCTAAGTTTGGTGGCATTAGTAACTCAAGTGAGAGTTGATTAAGTCCTAGCGGCTAGATCTAAAGTGAACGTGGGATTAGATGTCAGTCGTTGATCACTTTAGAGATGATGTAGGGTTTTGGATTTAGGGTTAACTCAATGTAATAAAAGGCAGCCTAAGTGAGAGGATGAGATACATTGTGTGAGGAGTTGAGAGAGTCACATACACAATGTGAGAAACTCATAGAGAGTGTGAGGGTGTGAGAGACACACAGAGAGCACATAGGAGCAATGAGGGATTCTTTGCTCATGTGCTTGTGTCACACACTGAGTAGAGAGTGAGGAGATCTCATTGAGTGGGTGAATAGAGTTCATCCAAGTGTGAGTGGGCAGGGCTGAGGAAAGGTGCAAAGAGACATCGAGGGAGATAGTAACCAAGTGGGCTAGGCTATCATTGCATTATAATCCTCTAAAGGACAATTATCCCAGGAAGGGAGCCCTGATTTTATAGCAATAAAATCATCATAGTTTTGGTTTTCCTGCAAGGTTTTTTTTCCAGGGGTTGTTTACCCAAAATCTTTGTGCAATGTGATTGGCTTTTGTTTTTAATGCTTCCACTAATGATTCATTGATAATCTAGTTGTGTTAATAATTATTAAAGAGATTTTATTCAGATTATTAGTAGTGTGTTGGGTTTCAGGAAAGTCAACATGGTATCAAAGCCTAGGTTATGATGGAAGCCAAGTTTTGCATGAGATCAAGATTTGCAGCAAGGTACAAATCTGTAGGATGCAGGTAAAAGGAAATAAATAAAAATAAATAAAAGGTGCAAGGTCGTACAACCTTCATAGGGCCCCCACTGTACAACTGTTGTGCGACGCTATCACATGCTGCAGAGTTACGTCCACGTGGAGAAGAGCCGAAGTTTGTGCGTGAAAGGGACGGTCGACGGGAGGACGTGAGTTGTGGAGCCATGGGCGCTAAGAAAGAAAGAAAGAAAAAAAGTATTTTTAACGTCCACGAGGCTAAAAATAGCCTATGGGACAGATTGTTTTTCCATCTGGCTTTTGTATTTGGCCCTTTTCCTGTGATGTTTTACAATAATTGCTCCCAGCTTCTCAACAAACTCTTTGCTGAATAGATTATCCCAAGAATTAGCTGCCAAAATACCTGCATAATTTTCCCGAGGGCCTCACATTCTAAGATGAAATGTTTTTCTGTTTCCACTTTTCCGGACGAGCACAAAATACATACTCTTTCTTGCCACCTTTCTTTTGGCCTTTTCCAGTGCCCTGTTTCACAACGGAGTTGATGAGAATTAGTCCTTAATTGAGCAATAAGAATTTTAGATCTCCAAGAAATATTGGCCCCTATGTACGCCTTTCGCTGATGGTTATGAGTGGGGTTAAACTCTTCAATGTAGTACTTCTTCTTTCTCCCTAGCTCTTTCTCCCAAGTACGTTTGTGGAACTTATCCATAACAAAAGTTTTTATCTCTTTACTCTTTGTAGGACACATGCTCAAGCAAATGCCCCATTTACTAAACCATTTGTTATTTTGCCGCATCCAAGTCTTCTTTCTTTTGCACAATCTGTCACTAAACACGACCTTAGGCCATCTGACCTCTTCCATTTGCTCAATTTTTTTCAAATACCTTATGATTCGCACCATAGCAATTGCTTCAATAGGGGCAGCCCCTGTTTCACTTAACATGATAGCATAAGGATCTGCACTTTTAATTTTGAATTTGTTTGTAATCAACCACTTCTGAATTTTCTCAATTTGTTTCCACTGCATATCGGTTGTGCTACTGGCCCATAGTTCACAACTGTAGAGGATCACCGGAATCACTAGAAGCCCAAAAAGAGTTAGAGTGGTTTTCTAGTCCCACAACTCTGCCTCTCTACACCTGTTTTGAAAAGAATAAAATGCTTTCCAACCCCCTGAAGTTCTTTTCTTTCTACAACCATCCCAACTTAAATTTCTGTTGAAGTCAATTCCGAGGTATTTGTAGTCTGAAACGGAGTGGAAGTTGCGTGGATCTGTTGGGTAGAGGACAGTATCACTGGGAGGTCAATTGAGCTGCTGAGATAGCAGCGAGTGGACAACAAAAATTGTTGCAAAAATAACGGATTAGAGTGACGGTAGAGGAGATGGAGCCGCTGGTTGGTGGTTGGCGGACAAGTCTGCGTGAAAGAATGATGGATGGGTGTTGTGATTGGGTGACTGTGATCAAGTGACAGGGCAGCTAGCGGATCGGGGAGGTGAGGATTTGCAGCCAAGCCACACGGGAGTTGTTGAAGACGAGCACTGGTGTAGGGAATCCGCACAGGAAGAAGCGACAAGGGGTCGCTGACAGAGCTGGGCGTACGAGTAATTGATGGCTGGGAGAGGTGGTTGAAGGAGTCACGGGAAATTGCACTCAGTTGTAGGCAGTCGCTTGTACGCAGAGGAAAGTCGAAAATAGAGCGGTTGGACGGAGGAGTCGCTAGCCACTGAAAAGAGAAGCGGCTACAAGGAGGGACAACTCGCGTAAAGAATCTGACAGTTGTGTGTGGAAGACCAGTGGGAGACAACATCGACAATTGAATAGGGAGAACCACGGGCTATGGAGAAAGGTAGAAGCTGCTATAGCCGCCAGTTGGGAGAGGCCACATGAAGGCTAGAGAGAGCTGTCGGCCTAGCTCAGTCGACCAGCAAGGCCGGCCGACCACCAAAGTTTCTCGTAGGGTCACTGCCAGCGAGGACAACTGAGTCAACAACGGGGCCCACAGAGATCCAGGCAGAATTGGGAAGTGAGCAGGTACCCTAGGAAACACGCTGAGATAGCCGAGAAGCACCCAGAAAGGCTCCAGGCAGTACAGAAAAGGACCTAGGCAGTAGCAAGACGTTGCGGGCAGCCTTGGGCAGCCTCTGGCAGGGGTCCGAGCAGCGAACAACAAATTTGGGCAACCAGCAGTGGGTCCCGAGCAGGGATCTGGACAACTAGTAAAAGGTCTTCGAAGATAGGTCCGAGCAAGATGGCAGGGATAAATTTCGAGATGGCAGGGATAGTTTTCGTGTCAGAGGGAGCAACCAATCAGGTGGATTGGAGAGAAGCCATGGTAGCAGATGATAACGAAGACAAAACCACCTATGGATGGTGGAAGCACCTTCCTCGCTAAGAGGGAGTGTTGATGTATTTAGCATCGGACACGTACTTCCACATAGGCTCTATGTCTAGCATGTGGAAGTCGTCCCTGTAACCTCTCAGAAAACTTTAGAAAGTACACTTTATGAATCATTAACTAAAGTGAATGTCCTTTTAATTAATTAAGTTGAATGCTTAAGTTTGGTGGCATTAGTAACTAAAATGAGAGTTGATTAAGTCCTAGCCGTTAGATCTAAAGTGAACATGAGATTAGATCTCAGTCGTTGATCACTTTAGAGATGATGTAGGGTTTTGGATTTAGGGTTAATTGAATGTAATAAAAGGCAGCCTAAGTGAGAGGATAAGATACATTGTGTGAGAAGTTGAGAGAGCCACGTAGACAATGTGAGAGACTCACAGAGAGTGTAAGGGTGCGAGAGACACACACATAGCACATAGAAGAAAAGAGAGATTCTTTTCTCATGTGTGTGTCACACACTGAGTAGAGAATGAGGAGATCTCATTGAGTGGATGAAGAGAGTTCATCCAAGTGTGAGTGGGAAGGGCTGAATAAAGGTGCAAAGAGACAGCGAGGGAGATAGTAGCCAGGTGGGCTAGGCTATCACTGCATTGTAATTCTATGAAGGGCCATTATCCCAGGAAGGGAGCCCTGATTTTATAGCAACAAAATCATCACAGATCTGGTTTTCCCTCAAGGTTTTTTTCCAGGGGTTTTTTACCCGAAATCTTTGTGCAATGTGATTGGTTTCTGTTTTTAATGCTTCCGTTGATGTTTGGTTGATAACCTAGCTGTGCTAATAATTAATAAAGATATTTTATTCAGATTATTAGTCGTGTGCTAGGCTTGCAAGATAATCAACACGTGTGGCATCATGAGTGAGACGCCTTTCTCCAATCATGTGCAATAAAACTCCAAGAAAGGTGGATGTCCTCTTCCTTGAACATAGTTTAAGTGCAAGCAACCTCTTCATGGTGGATGTCTCCTCAACATAGGGCATGGACCAAGTCAAACCCCCAATGATAGCATGTGTGAGGTCTCCAAGAGAAATTTCCCATCAATAAAAGCATGGAAGAGTGACTAATGAGGCCTCAATTGGTGGTTCCCATCCTCAAATCAAGTACCAAGCAAGTGTATCCATGAAACAAGTCATCAACTCTATGAACTCATGTGGAATGTCATCAATGCTCCAAGAAGAAAGGGGGCAACCCCTTATAAAATAAAATATGACTATGCCTCGACACGTGTGTCATCAATACACTAAAACACACTCAAAGTATGCAAGGTGTTAGATGCATGGAGGAAAGAGCCAAGTATCACCATCAATCCATATGCCAAGTCATCCAAGTGACCAAAGAAGGGGGATGACCTCATCATTCAAGCAAATAAAATGATAACAAGTGTGATTATGCCTCAACATGTGTGCAAGGAGGGTGGGTGCTCCACATGGGATGATGAGTCATCTCCAAATAAAACCTAAACAAGTCTGAAATCATCCCACAAGGTTAGGGCACTCCACGGTAGGCTCCTTCACCAAGAAATAGTGCATAACAATATGCAGAAGAGGGGAGTGCTCCACATGAGGGTGTAATCTATGCCATAACAAACCATAATATGTTTGCAAACCCTCAACATGAGCAAGGGCATTCACCTCATGAACAACAGACCATGCTAGACCATATCAACCAAATGATTTGAAATCAAGTGATAGCAAGGGGAGAATGCCAAACGCTCTATATGATCATGAATCCAAGCAAATGAAGATGCCAATACACTGTTATCTTAGCCCAAAAGTGCTAGGGAATTCCATCAAGGGAGTCATACATCATGTATTGTTAGCCATCCAATGATTATAGGGGCTCCTCAACCAAGTCCTCTAGCAATGAAAGGAAAGCAATCACCAAGACAACCAAATCACCAAAATCATCAAGCTATCCATGACCACATCACCAATAATCTCATCAAGCGAAAGCACAACCCTTAGGCCATCCAAAGATCGACTTGTAAACCTGCCTTTGTGATGAAAGTAGTGAAAAAATTCATGTGTAGAATTCATGCAAAATGAGGGGTAATAAACTCAAAAGACTAGGTGGTGCTACTTGTGCTATCGACAATAAAAGATGAGCCTTGCCCAATTTAAGCCTTCATTTTTTGTCTCTTAGCTTTGATAGCTTCAATGGGCTCTAGATTGGCATTTTCTTGAGGGTAACATCATAGGCATATTTTTGTAGGTTTTTACATCATGGCTAGTGATTTATGCAAGCCGGTACTTCTAGTTCTAACAATATATACTATATTTCCTTACGCAGGTTTATTGCAAAAATTTCATTCAACTTTACCCAAACCAAGGGCTTTGCAAAACAAACAACAAAAATCTCTTACGTTCTAAAATTTTGGAAAATTTTATTTTTAGGACGTTATGGGAAAATCTGGTTTTGGCTTTATGGAAATGACAAAGAAAATAACAAATAGAAATCTTTGAAGTACCTTATCTGATGTTGTATGAGCTATCCATTGAACTTTCCATTGCAAATTGATACCTCCATTCAAAATCCAACCAAGTTTGCATGCCTTGGGCAGTCCTAGTGTTTTTCTGCTTCTCCAAATGAATTCAAATGTGCCCAAAACAGCAAAATCTTGATGAAAAGAGCACTCCAACATGATTGCTAGCAGAAAACCCTTACATCCAAGCCCATTGAAAAACGACATTCAATTCTATGTGAAATGAGCAAAAAACATTTCTTTTTCACCTTTATTTTGCCACAGTCGAGTTTCCGCTACAGACTTGGCAAGTCTATAGAGACTCTTTACGCACCCTCTGAGTCTTGTTCAAACTCGGTGAGTTTGACCGAGTTGGCAATTACTCTACTGAGTTTTCCAAGATGGCTGGAGAAATGGGCATGTTGTTCCGACTAGCAAGTACTCAACCAATAACAAGTTTCTCGATCTTTAGTTCAGTTCACATTGCAAACAACTGGACCCTTAATGAAAGGTATAAATTTGTCAGCATTGTTTAGTGAAGAAGATGATTAACTGGAGAAGGAGGTGATTAGCTTAGTTCCTCTTCCTTACTACAGAAGATACACCTGTTTGGATCATTGTACCCCACTGTTAAAGTTGTCCTCATTTATTGTCAGTAATCAGCTACATAAAGGCTGGTAACTTTGGCCAGACTCTAGGCTGCTATGCCTTCCTCCAGTAAGGACACTTGGTAAGTCACCCCCATCTCTGAACAGCTGTTATTATTTTCTGTTCTCACCTAGTGGTTATCACCCTTATTTAGAGCTCATATCAGGACATCCTGCTCTCCGTTATTGTAAAGACTTCTCTTCTTCATAGCATTATCTAGGCAAACCATGTCCTGCTCACCAGATTGTATACTTGTTTATTTCACGTACCAACACCGAAGCCTTTCCTTATAATTGATTTAGTGTGTTACTGTAGTCTTGTTCTGCCCCTCGAACTGTTGGGTCAAATGCCCCTGCAATGGATCGGTTCTCAGATGTGAATAAGAGTTCTAAGAGTCCTGCCTAGAGTCAGCTGGCTCCCAAATATTGATAATTCAAGCAAGATAATTAACTATTAACTCCCTGGCCTGTCTTATATTCCTCAAAATGTTCAAATTGGCAGGTTTGACCTCCTCAATACCATCTCCTGCAGATAATATGGCAATGTTTGGATAGCAGGATAATACTTTAGATAGTAACCTTCGAGGCTTCTTACACATCCCCCAAAAAAGTTTGGTCCTCAGGGCCTTGTTAAGATGCAAGACTGATCAGCTTCCTTGAAGAGTAATAGACATGAAAGCATAATTAGAATGTTGTTCAATGTTAAGGGTTCAATGGGCATATTTAACTTATTTTTCTATGGGAGTGGACTTTACTTTTACATAAATGCTAACCACAAATGCTGTTAACATTCGCAATGGTCAAAGAGTTTAACTCGAGTGATTTGGGAGACATAATTTTTGTGTGACAACTAAACTAAAATGTTGTTTGTTGACATTATATACACGTCTACAATGACATTGAAAGCTTATGCTTTTTCAATAGATTTATAATACAGTGTACTTAAAAAAGGTATTTTACTGGGAACACACAATGTCTTGTATTTTGAAGGAAATAACAATTTTAGTATTATCATTATCAGGCCGTACTTCCTTCACATTACGGGGATTGCAGTAGCTCAAAAACTGAGGGGTTGCTTTCAGAAAACAGTATTGCATCGGATTGTAGTCCCCGGGCTTCAACATTAGAATACCAACATATGGGTACAGATCTTCATTCTTCCAAAAGATTAAGGAAGACACTCCACCATGATGAAAAAATGCTAGATTCCTTTCATTCAGAAAAGATTTTAGCTGAATGCAGAGGAGCTAAAGACAGCAAAGACCCAGAAGATATTCAGTTACATTGTAGAGCAGAACTTACAAAGGCATCTGTGGATGCAATGGAATATAGTAGATTGACTGCATGTGAAAAGGATTCAAGAGAGCAACATCATGGACTACTGCATGCGTCAAACCAGGGGGATGTGTTACTATCTTGTCTTGGAGAACATCGTCGTCATGGTGACCATCTAGCAAGCTCTAGTTTGGTCAATCATTCTGGTTTGCCCGATACTCCAGTGAAACAAAATATTGTGGGATCCATGCAGCATTCTGCTGAGAATATAACAATGCAGACAAGGGTTGACTGTTTTGGTAAGAGTGCTTCTTCCAGTTCACGAAAGAAGATAGATATGGCTTCTGTGCTATCCCTGCCTTGGATCCAGCGATGGTGTCCCTCATATCAGATTAAATCCTCTATATTTGAGATGCATTG
Source organism: Picea mariana (assembly GCA_032191745.1). Lineage (NCBI taxonomy): Eukaryota > Viridiplantae > Streptophyta > Pinopsida > Pinales > Pinaceae > Picea > Picea mariana. The sequence continues at coordinate 209,224 of JASDQU010101319.1, forward strand.
TGGTTCAGCAGCTACGAGGGGAATCAATCTTAAAAGTCTTTCAGTGAAAACGTTACCAAGTGCTGCTGCAATGGCCATTGTTGGGATTGCTTCCCAACAACTGCAGCCTTGTAAGCGGCAAAATAAGCGATCCTCCAGAGTCTAGAATGCAGTGGGTTTTACGGTGAATGGAACTGCAAAGTAGCAATTAAATTACAATAATTTAGATTGTCAAAGGGGTTTAGACACAACTCAGATAAAATCAGAATTCTGAATGCTTGTTTGCATGTGAGCATATATCAGAGTGTAAGAGAGGAGACAGGAAGGAGGGGGAGTGGATCAAGAATGAACTTTACATTGTCACCAAAAGACAGTTTTTGGAGGATTGATTGCCGCAATTTTTTGAGATTTTATGTCAGGATCCAAACAGTAAATCTAAAATCTGAATCTGAATATTTGCAGTTGCAGTTATGATGGTAGTATTTACCAGGTTTCTTATCTCTTCTCTATTTGTTTGTTTATGCTTAAAAAAATATATACAATGTTATACAAAATAGGAGAAGTTATTAAAAATATATATACAACGTTTACTTTAATTTAAAGTTAAAAACCAAGAAAGATGATAAAGATATTGATCCCAAGGTAACACTTACATCAGCACATAATAAATAATAATATTGTAGGTTAGTTAAATATATACAAATGAAAATAAAAACATTTTATTGATTTAGTATTATTGGAGAAGCTTGGAAATTAAAAAACATTACAATACCTTTAATTGAGAAGGTAGTTACAAACTGAGCAAATCTTGGAATTTCACCGTTCAATAGGGAAGTTAGCTACAAACTGAACAAATCTTGGAATTCCACCATTCAATAGACCCCTGTTTTAGGTTTTTATTTTAATTAATTTTTTTTTGTTGTTTTTAAATATTATTAATTGGTCTGTTCTTAATTTTTTTGTTCTTTCCAAATATTATTAATTGGTCTGCTCCTTCTTCTTGTCTTTGGCCTTGAAGTTTCCTTACTTATCTAATTAATTTTCAATAATTTCTTTTTTTTGACTTTGTAATCTATTCAAATCTACAATCTTATTCATCTCTTTCTCTAATCTATTAATTCCTCTTTTCTTTTCTATAAAAAGAGTTTCATGTCATATTAACAATGTCTACTATCTTATTCACCTCTTTTTCCAATCTATTAATTCATTTTTTCCTTTAAATAAAAAAGTTTCATTGAACACTTTTTATTTATTTCTTTAATATCTTATTCTAATATCTTTTTTCTACATCATATTTCAATTTTTAACATTTTATCTTATATCTCATTTTTAATATCATTTCTATTTATAACTACTTCCATTATTTTATTATTTTTTTTCATATTCCTCCTTTCTCTTAATCCTTCTTTCTCTTAAAGTGTCATCTCATTTTAATATGCATTTTTATTATCATATTTTAATATCTTATTTTTATAATGTTTTAGTCATAAAAAGTTTTTCATTATTTTATTAATTTTTCTTCATCTTTTTCTTCTTCTTCTTTTAATAAATCATCTCCTAATCTCTTCTCAAAACTTTGTAGATAGTGTTTCTCCATAAAACTTGTGCATTATGATTAACTGCGAAAATCTACACACTGGAATATTAATTTAGACTTTAATACAAAGTTAAAAACTAAAGAAATCTCATAGAGACATTGTAACATGGATAATGCATACATAGTCATATCTTGAATTCAGAAAAAATATAATACTTTTCACAAATAATAATACAATATTATATGTTAATAAAGGAAATAAAAAAATGTTTATGTATATGAAAGAGAGATTTGATATATATACCTAATATTTAAAAATAATTTTATAAAAAAAATAAAAGAAGTATCAAATTTAGATATAAAAAAAATGTTATAGATATAATAAATAGAAATAGTGTTACAATGCAAATATAAATATCTTTATAATACTCAACAATGTATTTTCACATATTCATATTTTCATGTTTTTTGAGTTATGAGTTATTTAGTTTAGTGAGACCACAATCAACTTAGATCCATCTTAAATAATACAAAAAAATTATATCTAAAGAGATTTGATCCCTTTAGAGGTTTGATATCTTTGAGATTGACATGGATTTACATTCACTTATAAATAAGCATATTGTAATTATGATATTTATAAAGAAATATTTTTACAATGTAAATATAAATATCTTAATAATAATCAAAATTATATTTTTATATTTGTGAGTTTTATGTTTTATAAAGTTGAATAACATTGCAAGTGGTAAAAACATTTATACTTTAAGAGATTTGATGTTTCTTAACATTTGACAAACACTCAATATATGCTAATTTATCTCAAAATGGACTTTGATATCTACTTATTATTATGAAATTAAAATTAAATTGCTTTATTGTTAATAAAAGCATATTACTACTAAAATTAGATTACTTTATAAACAATTTATATATTACTAAAAATGAAAACATAATAAATACATATATATATACAACAAAAATAAACTAAAATATAAATAAAATAAAAAAACAAATAGAAAGGATAGAATTCAAAAAAGAACTTTCCATATGTTGAGAGTAAACTAAAAGATGCCCCCCAAAAAATGCTTGGAATGCATTTATAGATTATTTGTGTGCTAGCTTGGCTAGTTTGATTTGCAAGTGAGTATATTTTGTAGATATGAGATCATGTGATGATATACATGTTGTATTTTCATCTTAAACATAAATATTTTTTCAATAATATAAATATTTTTTCAACTTTTTTTTATAAGGTTTTATAAGAAATTTCTATTGTAACAACTTGTTACATCACTTTCTATAATTGAATGGACAGATTATTGATAGTCATATTAAATATTAATGAATAATGATGTCGATAAATAATGAAGAGATCATTAATATTTATGTTAATTATTAATGGATATTGATATTAATGAATAATGTTTTAGTTATTAGATTATTGATAATAATGTTGAGAATCATTAATACTTATGTTGATTATTAATGAATATTAATATTAATGAATACTGTTTTAGTTTTCTTTTTATTTGAATAAAATAATCAAATAAATAAATATTTGTATCATGTAGTTATTTTATTTATTTATAAACATTAAGTGAGTGGTTATTTTTATTTATTTATAAACATTCAACATAAAATTATATAAAAAAAATAGAAGGTAAATTATTCAAAATGTTATATATAAAACAAAATGATAATGGATATGAAAATTAAAACATATACAATCACTTAAAAATATAATTTACAAGCTAATTAATTTTTATATATCATAACATTATTTATGAAAATAAAAATGAAATGTATTACTCTTTATTCAAATTCAATGTGAATAATGTTATATATAAAACAAAACAATGATAGATCAATGACAGATAAAACATGTAAAAATATTTAAAAATACAATTTACAAGTTAATTAATTTTTATATATTTTAATATATATATTTTTTAAATTTCAGAACTATTTTATTAAAAATACAATGATAATACAAGCAAAAAAAACATTGATGAGTTGTGGGAAGATCAATCTGAGAAGTTGACAGAAATGATCTGGAAAATGAGTCTTGCCCAAGCTAGGAAACCAGGCTAATAAAACTTGACAAACATGCCTTTCCTCTGAAGGGAAATCAGGCTCACAAAAAGCAGTTAAAATATTTGACACTGTGATTACTATCATGAAAACAGAGACTAAACTAGACTGTAAAACTTGAAAATAAACAAGAGCTTGGGAATTAAACAAGCTTGCCAGGAAGACTTGGAAGGTCGTTCGGAGGGAGCTCTTCCACAATGGGGTAGCCACCAAAATCATTGTCACTAGAAGAGTTGATGTTGTCTAAGCTTGCTTTGTTGATTGGAAGACCTGCACTTTTGATGGTTGGAGTTGTCTGCAAGCTTTTCTTGCTGGTCTGAGCCTCTTCCAAGGGCTTACCTTTGTTCTCTGGTGGAGCCGAGCTACTAGGGGGGGCCTCTGGAGGAGTAGAGCGGGCTTTGGGGGAGTGAGGCGAGCGAGGTGAGTTGGAAGGGATCATGATGAACACACCTAGGAGGTTGAGGGAGTGTGCAAGGAGTTTTTTCATGACCCAATAGTTGTTGTGATGCCTAGGGGTGCATCGAGTGGTCGAGAGAGAGCCAATTAATTCCTCCTCCCAATCATCTAACTGTTGCTGAAGAGAGTTTGACATTGTGCGGTCATAACCCTCCTGGTTAGCCATGATGGGTGAAGGATTTGTTGTGGACGCATGACCTCCACAACCACATATTCCCAGGCTGGGGGTAGCGTGCCTTTGAGGAGGCATTGGAAAGATACAAAGGAGGAGGGTGAGCCACAACCACCTGCGGATGACAGGTTCACCACTGACTACGATAGTGAGCAGGTATCATCCGGGGGGGTCTCTATTGGCAGAACGAGCTTTGAGGGGCAGACATGTGAGCTCGAGTTTGAGTTGATGAGGGATGAAATGACAACTTCCAGATCGAGAGTGGCACTATATGCGATGAGTGTTCAATGCCCACATCCCTTGCATGCTCAAGATCTGGGCCATCACACTTTGTCTCTGTAGGAGCCAATTTGGAGCAGGAGCTAAATTTAATGCCCAATGCCTCGAGGTAAACCATACGCATAAGGGAACAGAGAGGTGGAGTCCTCGTGTCCATTGGATCACGCACTGGATAGGGTCATGATGGTCGCCAGATGGAGATCACTCGCATCTTGGTTTATATATCTTAATATTATTTATCATATGTAATTTTCTTAATTAATTGAATCATATGAATTTATTTAATATTTAAAAATTATTAAGTTATATAATAGTATATTAGTCTAAGGGGTTAGTTCCATTGGTTATTGTCAATGTTATTGAGTTTTGTGTTAGTAAGTGCTTCGTTTGAATCCCCTTTGTTAAGTGCACAAGTTTGGAACTTGGATGGATGAGATCTAGTGGATTGACAGACCTTTGACTTTGACTATTTTACTTTCACTGCATCTATTCATGAGAAATTGTTTTGTAGTCAGGTCAATCATATCACTGGAGCATGAAAATTGATGAAACTTTGAAGCATCACACTATCCCAAGAATGGGGTTCCCCAACTTCTAACATTTTACCTTTTTAATTAGTAAGTATTTATAATTTTTTAGCTTACACTACAAGGATAACACCTTCTAGCGAAGGTTTTTACAAAACCCGCCTGAAAAATTTATCCCTTCTCTATTTATAGTGGAGGTCATTAGAGGAGGTGGGCAGATGGAGGTTTTTTTTACCAGTGGGAACATAAAACATAACGCCTTGGTGCTTAAATGTTTAGAATCCTCGTCATAAGTTATAATACAAATAAAAAACACCGATCAAAGCACACTGGTGTCGTTGAATATTATGACTCGATGCATATCATTGTTGTCAGACACACCGTGGTAAGGTAAATAAAAAATAATAATTACGAAATTGATTTTCATTGTTACACTTCATTTCGTACTTCCAAAATTTCAAGCAAGCACCAATGCTCACTCTCCTTCCAAATATGCCTTGTTTCCAATGCTCTACAACTATTTGCATAGCTCCACTGGTATATTCCACACATTTCCAAAATTTGGAAATTACCATGAATTTTCATTTTATCTCAACAATGGAACCATGCCTACCCGGGACATAAGAGTCCAAATAAATTGTTTATTACCTTCCTATTTTCATTTTCATCGGATTAAAATTTGAATTTAGCTTGAAATTTGACCATTTTTTCAATTCTACTTGGTGTGCCTGAATGCTTCGACTCACCTTGAAGCGATGCGTCTTGTGCTAGATTTATAATAAGCACCACCTCCTGTGCATATAATATAACCATAAACACTGATTTTGTTCAAGGAAGAGCACCGCAATAAATTAAAAAAAAAACAAAGTGGTGCATCTTTTGTGATGTCCCTCAACCAGTGCGTCATTTGTGATGCCCCACAATTGGTGCATTATAAAGGAAAATGCCCACTAAAAAACATGTATTTTCTCTTGGAAATTTGGAGCACTGGTGCATTTCATTTAACTAAGCGCACAACTAAATTTACAACTCATAATATTTAACATAATGGTACAACCATTTTAACCAAATGCACCAGTTCTATTAGTAGAACCACAATGGGAATTTTTTTTTTCTCTGCTAGGGTTTTGATTACCTGCATGCTCCCCCCTCTACGACACCGGACCTTCTGCTCAGATTTGGGATCCACTACAACCATAGACACGGCCAGACCTGTCCTCGTAGTATGAGCTCAGACAAGGGGGGGGGGTGTGAAAGCCCCCTCTTACATAAATTCCATGACCAATGAAATGGACAGACTCAGAGCTTGACGACCATCCTTCGAACCACCACTGCACCTCAGAGATCACCTGTTACAAGAGGAACAAGGCTCCAGGAAAATCATGGAAATGGAAGCTGAATCATCACATCCAAAGTCATCTTAGAACTGAGAACCAGGTAAATGTATCCCTCAAGTGCCAACTGCACCAAAATATGTGATAAAATCCACCAGGGTAGGAGAACACACCCAGTTCATGAAAGATCACGCCTTGATTGGAAAATTTTTAGGGATCCGACCATCTGAGAGAGACCTTATGAAATTGATAAAGCACTGGTGGAATCCTAAAGGTGATTATGAGCTACAACTAGGCTCGAAGGGATTCTTTACAATCATATTTTATAGTTTGGAGTACAAATATAGGGTATTTGAAAATGGTCCCTACTTATACAACTCAGTCGAGTTGTACCTAAGGTTTTGGACGAACCGTTTCTACACAGAAAATGAAGACTTTGCTTGTGCCCTAGTTTGGATTCACCTATACTCTCTACCCCAAGAATTCTGGCTTGAAGAAATCCTAATGGGCATTGGAAACACACTAGGAAGGTAATTCAAATCCTCATAAGATACAAAGCAGAGAAAATACACTTCCTATGCATAGATCTTCATTTATATGAATATCTCCAAAGCCCTACCRGGATAAGTCAACATAGAGTATCAAGACGGAGAATGGATCCAGACTATAGATTATGAACACATTCCTTTTAGATGTTGGGAATGTCATGAACATGGGAATTTCTTCAGAGATTTCCACCTCAACACACCAAMTCTACCAACAAYAGAGGAGAAACAAAAACATGACTTTACTCAAGTGAAAGGATGCATGAAACAACCCTTGAAAAAAGAAACACAGACTGGAAGCAAGAAGATCCCCACAAACAACTCCTTTGATGCTCTCAACAATCTACTGGAAACAAAGGAAGTTGAAAACCCCCACATAACATCAGATCTAGGTAAAGGAAAAGGTAAATCAAAACAAACCCTTGATCCAATCTTAGAGAAAATCTCAAGCCATGATCCCCAAGCTCAAATAATACCAAGAAAAGACCTAGAAGAAGATGACAGAGACACCATAATGCAAATCAATGACCCTTTCATTGATCTCGATAAACTAGAGGAAGTCGTCAACATGAAGGAACTGCAATCCATTCGAGTGGAACAACTCAGAAAGGTACACAAGGGTTTCATAGATTCCACAACGGGTGCCACCTCCCGCTTAAGCATACACCTGTAGCCAGATATAGATCACAAGAAGAAATAGAAATAAGGTAAGGGACGTGGGTGCAAAAAGACACATCAACCAATTAAAGAGGTAGGCAACTTCATGATAAAATCAGGTCAAATACAATGCCTCATTGAAGGCATTTCCCGCCCCTCACAATTAAGTATGATGAAGATCATCACTTGGAATATCAGAGGCCTCAATGGAAGATACAAACAAAGGATTCTTCAAAACTGTGTCAAAGTAGAAGATTCATATATCTTATTACTCCAGGAAACCAAATGTGCAGGCGATATGGCAGAAGAAATATTCAAAAGATGTTGGAGGCATTGTAATTTCACCTACAGACAAAAAAGGGGCGGTGTGGGGGTTTAGCTATCCTTTGGAACCCATCCATAATTATTCTAGAATCATATTTTTCAACAGTAGGAACACTCATCACAAACTACCGAGCTATAGGTTCAAGTAAATCAAGCGTCATCACCAATTCTTATGGCCCTCAACTCACTCAAGAGAAAGATTACTTCTTGGACAATCTTGCTTATATAAATGCACTAAGAGGAAAATAACGATGGATATTGGGTGGGGATTTTAACATCATCCTCACCTTAGAAGAAAAAAGTGGCGGTCTGAAAATTTTGGACCATGACAACAACAAGTTTATCCACCTCATAGATAGCCTCAACTTAATTGACATTGAGACCATAAATGACTCCTTCACCTGGTCCAATAAATGAACAAGAGTTCAACACATTGCCAGCCAATTGGATCGTTTTCTAATTTTAGAAAACCTAATGCTTGAGGGCCCACTCATTGAGGATAACATCCTCCCAAAATCTGGCTCAGATCGTTGGCCAATCCAGTTGTGGGTAGATACAATTGCTAGTCCAAAGTACAAACCCTTTCACTTTGAAAAATTCTGGCTAACTCACCCAGATTTCCTGGAGCTCTCCCACACACGGTGGGCCAAAGAAGAAATCGTGCATGGCACCCGGATGCACAAATGCCAACAACTCCTAAAAAAATTCAAGCAAGAGCTTCAGAAATGGAACAAGAATGTATTTGGTGATATTTTCCTCGCATAGAAATCCCTAGAACAATGACTTGATGACATTCAATAGGAGTCTATCATCTCAGGCTATTTGAATACCTTACTACACGAGGAAAAAACCCTAAAGAAACAACTTACATATCGCCACAAGTAGGAGGAGATCATTTGGAAGAAAAAATCCCAAGTTCAGTGGTTAAAGGAAGGGGAAAAAAATACAAAGTTCTTCCACCGCTCCATGATCCACATACGCTACATCAAGTGCATTCAAAAACTCTAGGACTCACAAGGAAATACACTTATGGACCATGCAAACATTGAAGAATAGTTGCTCACCTACTAGAAAGAGCTTCTCTCAAAACCCTCATTTGACAGAACACCTGCCATCCGCAAGATTACACAACATATCCCCACCCTAATCACCCCTGAGAAAAATAGAGCTTTAATGAGACTGATCTTGCAGGAGGAAGTCAATCAGGCTATCAAGGAAATGCCCCCTGGAAAATCCCCTGGGCCAGATGGTTTCACTACTGACTTCTTCCACCACTGTTGGCCGCTGGTTCGAGAACAGGTTTGTCAGCTTATGGAGGAATCTCGAAACTCAAGACATCTGCTATGATCTCTCAATGCCACTTTCCTCACCCTGATCCCTAAAGAGGAACACGTCACCAACCCAAAGTAGTTTCAACTGATTGCGTTATGTAATGTCATATACAAGATCATCACAAAGATAATTTCTCTCAAGCTCAAGCCCATTCTTCCTTTCATTATCTCCAAGGAACAATCAGGATATGTAGAGGGGTGACACATCATGGACAGCGTAATCTTGGTTCACGAAGTGATTCACTTGCTCAAGACCACTCGTACTCTAGGTATGCTCATAAATGTTGACCTTTCTAAAGATTTTGATAAACTCATATGGTAGTACATGCATTCTATTCTTTCAGCCTTTGGGTTCAGTGAAGACTGGATTGCCTGGATCATGAAACTCACTTCTTTATTTTTTTTCTTCATACTAGTAAATGTCATCCCCTCTAGGCCTTTTTCCCCCTCTCAAGACATCTGTCAAGGGGATCCACTCTCCCCTTTCCTCTTTGTAATCATGGCAGAAGGTTTAGGGCGTTATTTATCTGCCTCAATCTCTAATGACACACTACAAGGGCTTCCTATCCATGGCCTCCAGCCTGCAACTTCCCACAACCAATTTGTTGATGATACAATGCTTCTGAACAACTCCACAACCAAGGAAGCCGTCAAACTCTGAACCATACTCACAGACTTCAATGATGCCTCCGACACCACTTTCAATCTGGATAAATCATAGATTTTCTTCTTCAACACTCCCCTAGCAATTCTACAACACATCTCCCTCCTCCTAGGCATCCCATGCTGCTCCCTTCTGTCCAATTACCCGGGTTTACCCCTGATAGTCTCAGCAACATGAAAAATTTCCTAGAACTTCCTTATCCTCTCAATCTCCAATCGCCTCAATTCCTGGACCTTCAGAACCCTAAATCTCCCTACAAGGCTCATCCTCTTAAAAGAAGTGCTTCAAGACATTTTGACCTATATGTTCTTATCTCTCACAACACCACAAACGGTCATCAAAAGCATAAGAAAAATTTAGCGGAACTTCCTCTGGAACGACCACAAATAGGAGAAAAAATGGGCCTCAGTCAGTTGGGAAAAGATCTACAAGCCCACTACTTTGGGAGGATTGGGTCGTCGCGACCCAAGATATCTCAACAATGTCATGGGAGAAAAAATATGGTGGTGTTGGCCAACATACCCAAATGAACTCTGGGCGTGACTTTGGAAGAAAAAATATACCCCCAAACTACAACAATAACAACTCATTATGCTTGAAGAACAGATCCATGGCTCTAATATTTGGAATGCATCTTGGAGAAACCTCCCACTCATCCAAAAACATGCTTTTTGGGAAGTATGAAATGATCAATGCACCCAATTTTGGACATATGCTTGGCAACAACACCCTCCTTTGCAAACTATGGAAATATTATGTCCTTATCAAAACCACCTACCAGAGTTGAGACACATCAAAGTAGTAGACATATGACTTAATACCCAACATCAACCCCCTTGGCGTAGTTGGAAGCTACTCCCACAACATCTAAATCAACCGGAAAATCTTGAAATGCAACCTTGGCAAGAAACAATGGGAAACAAGAAGATCCGAATTAGTGAAGAAAAGGATATTCTTCACTGGGGGTATTCCCCTGTCGACATTTTCACAATTAGGGAAGCCTATCAACTTCAGGAGAAATTTCACAAACAGATGAAAGATCACATTTGGCGCATAATCTGGAAAACCAAACTTTGGCCAAAGGTTTCCACCTTTCTTTGGCTCCTAGTTCAAAACCGTCTCCTAACCTGGGTTAACCTCAAGAAACATGGCTTCGTTGGACCCTCTATTTTTCACTTCTTCCAGCAACAGGAAGAGGCAATGGAGCACATATTTAACCAATTCCCCAACAACAATATGATCTAGGATCAAGCTATGATAATCATGAGGCAAACCAAAAGAGATAAGACAAGCGTCGTCAACACTATCAGAAATTGGGGCTCAAGGGAATTTAAAATCCCACTCCTAAACAAAATTTGGCAACTCATTCCAGGTTTCATAGTTTGGCAACTTTGGAAAGAAAGAAACCGACGCATCTTACATTCCTAGGTCTCCACTCCCTCCGTAATCTGGTCAAATATCCTTGGGAGCATTTGGGAAACTATTCAAATTCAATCCTGGACCCAGGACGACATTCCCATAGAACCACTAGAATCCCTCATTTTCTCCTCCTGGTAGATGATAACTCCCAAAGCTTCTCTCGCTATATCTKCTCCCCCAACCCCTATCACCCGAAGCCCCTCCAATTGGAGTTGTCCTCCCCAGGTTTCTAGAAGTTGAACTTTGATGGAGCCTCTAAGGGTAATCCTGGACCAACAGGTTTTGGAGYAGTGATCAGAGACAACAAATGGAAAATCAAGCACCTTAGAGCGATATTTTTGGGGCATGACATGAGCAACTCAACAGAAATTTGGGGTATCATCAAAGGAATTCAACTATCCTTAGATCCCAACTTACAACCCCTAATAATAGAAGGAGATTCAAAAGTAATTATTTCGATAGTAACCAAAATCATCCATGGCACGGATCCAGAAAAAAAATCACTCCCAGTTGGCACCTCTTAGGCCCTCTCTCTCTTCTACAAGCCTCACTACATCCTCCCCTCACTCTCATCACTTCACACATAAGACATGAGGCTAATAAAGTAACTGAAAAACTAGCCAATGAGGGAGTCACTACACAAGCAAAAAACCTTATTCTCAATGCCCACAATCATCCAGATTCACAATTGTTAAAGCAATGCCAAGAGTTAGCTCTTCATGATTGCCTCCCCCTGGATGGGGTGACAACTGGAGAACGCTTGTCACATGGCACACATGAAACGAGGGAAGTTAAATCCCCTTACCGCCATCCTCCTCTTGCATTTATTCGAAATGCATAACATTCACTTCAGGAAGAGCTTAGTGCTTTGGGATAGACTTGTAGACTTAATGACGATTCAAGCTTGGCCCCCAGATGCATCAAGGATGCATTACCCTGGAATTCATGGTTCCCCAGGCCGTCACTTCCCTCATCATCATGCAGGTAACTCCTCACTGTGGCTTTTATCTCCAGAGCTTGTCCTTATTTTCTTATTCTCCCCTGGATGTTATGCTCCAAGCACGCCGAGCCTCTGTAATTCTCCTTCTATCCATTATCAACATTTTTGGCCTCTCCTCTATCAATTCCCCCCCTCGAGCTCCACCTCTCCATGTCTCGTGAGAGAGGCAATTCTAGGCATGGGCTAGACTACTACAATCAAGTAGGTAGGCATCGATGCACAAGACCTATCTCTCTCTCTCTTCCAATCCAGGAAGTAGCTTGACCCACTCTCCCCACTCTGGTCAAAACTGGTGCAGGGACGCTCAAGATGAGTTTCACTTGTCTAAGTCAAAGATAATCTATGGGGGATGCATTGTGGAGGAGGATATTCCTCCTAAATGGGAGGATATTCCACCTAATTTATAAAATACCACCATGGAGCAACGACCACAAACATGCACCAGTATCCCTTTGAATTCCCATGAGCCGGCCATGACAGGATGTATAGTAGAAGAGGAAATCCCTCCTTTGATGATGGATTACTGTAATAATTCCGCTGAACCCAACGACGAAGACCAAGGGATAAAGTGGGGTGATTGGTGGAGCGAGGAGGAAACCCACATAGAAACATACAAAGGGGTGAAAGTTCACCCGACTCTGGGAAGCCCCGACCTAGCTGATTCCTGTAGGCTCATGAAGGATCATTTGGTCTTGATTTTCGAGATGAGAAGAGACTTGGCCGAGCAACTGCACAACCAACACATCCTTGACAAGCACCTGACCATTCTGTTCGACTCCCTATCAAGATAGCATGTGAATAGTCGTTGCGCGACATGTTGTCAGCCATACACCTTCATAATTTGCCTAGATGGATGCCCATGTTCATCTCATGTCTAGTCTCTTTACTATTAATTTCTATGGTTTTAGCTACAAGGTTTTTGTAGAAATTAGACTCTGGTTCATTAGCTAGTCCTTGAACAATGTCAACCATCTGTTTTGGTTTCCATGCATGTGGAAGAACATGTGGCGATTCCTTTTGTTTTTTCAGATATGTGTCACTTTCTGGTCCTTGAACAATGTCGTCCACCTGTTCTGGTTTCCACATATGTGTCAGAAAAAGTGGCGAGTCTTGATGTATTCTTAGACACGTGTCGCTTCATTTTTGATAGCGTAAGGTAATGCAATCTTTTTATTTACCAAAAAAAAAGCAGACCACACTAGGACAAATATTGATCGACTTGGCATAGTGGGACATCTCATTAGACACCCCATTACCGGTGCTCTATGATTCACAATTCACCACTAAACAAAACATCGGTGGTCCAATAACACTATAGCATTGGTGTGTTTGTAGTAATACATCACATCGCGTAAATTGCATTAAAACAATTTAACTTAGTAGTGCCCATAAGTCCAACAAACACACCAGTATTGTAAAAAGAAGCATGTTGAGCTGAATATTTCATAATCTATCAAGGTGGTACATCTTATGGGACACACCACTAAAACATGTGGTGGTTGTCAATTTTCACATGCAACTCTATGTGACTAATTTTTAGATCTAAAAATTGTTTCTTAGTGATCTAACAGTAAAACCCTAGTTGTTATCACTATTATCACTAAATAATTTTACACTGAAAACTATTGATTGAAATTATATGTAGCGGAAACACAAAGGATCATAAATGAAACATCAACACATACGGGACACAAATTTTAGTTTTGTAACCTTATTAACTTCATAAATTCTGAGGGAAAAGCCAACCCTCCCAACTAGTACAATATCACCAAATTTGAGGACAACCTTGTCCTCTAAGCCAATAAAAATATCACCAAAATATGAGGACAACCTTGTCCTCCAATAACCAAACAAATCAAAATACAAAACCTCAACAATATTCCTGGAAATATCTTATTCCCACAAATCTGCTACAAACCGCCTGTACAACCTACCGACGTCACTTTTCAACCTATATAAACCTACACTTTTCCAGGATTTTTTTTTATGGATGTACGTGATTGTTACCACTCCAAGTCACATATGTATGTGATTGTTCCCTCTGCAACCTGTGTACATATGCGATTGTTCCCACTGAAACCCGCGTACATGCAAGAAAACCTGTGCAGACACATCATATAATTTTCTCCACTCGTACACTTTCTTCCTTCTGTGGTTTCCTCTCTCTCCCAGAGATGTGGTGTGCTTTTCCCTGCCAAGAATAGAAAATAGAGTCTTCAACCCTAGGCCAAATTTTCCAGCATGTATAATTTCCCATTGCTGAAAACACCAAGCCACCTAACAAAAGTGCAAACTCACTTATGCTAACTCTATTCTTCCACAATGAGAAAATGTCACAATGACCTCTCTCCTTTATATACAAGTCCAATGAGTGAGTTTAGGAACCCCTTATAAACTCAACAATTAATTAGAATATTTTATTCCTCTTTGTGGGTGTGACGCCCCATCACAATCCCACAAAGACCATCAACTTGCCCATGAGGCCCTAGCCTCATTCCAGGCCAATTTCACTGAAACAAATGGCTGATTCAGTGCTAACAAAAATTTCCACATGCCAGAGACCCTGACCTGTTATGGGAATACCTCCTGAAGCTACAATAAACAACACTCCTTCTTAGCGAGGGAGGTATCCCATACATCATCATCTGGATGTACCTATGTCTCCCACTCTGGGAATGAATTTGTCTCCTCTACCATAGTTGCACGCCAATCCTCCTGACTGGTTTCTCCCTTTCTCACCAAAACATGTCCTTCTCTCCAGTCCTCCTAACTGGCTGCATCCTTAGTCACTGAAGAAAATCCTGTTGTCCAATCTTCCTCATTGGTTGCTCTCTTTGTGACTGAAGAAAATCCTACTCTCCTATCTTCTTGATTTTATGTTTCCTCTGTCACTGTATCAAAATCTATTGAAACAATTGAATACTCCATGGTGGGCACACAACTCCTAGAGGCATCCTGCCTCTTAACCTTCTATCTAGCCTCCTCAACCCATGAAACCTATCTGTCAATCCTGGAAGATGCCTCTATCCCACCTAAAACTGAGGGGGAACTCCCTTTGAATGGTTGACTCTCCTTCTTATCCCACTGACTCTCTATGGGATCAGACTCCCTCTGAATCCTAACTCCCTCTGAGTCTATACAATCTTCAGGGACACCTTCTCCTTTTGAACCTGTTGAAATTCTATAAATTCTAATCTCCTCTGAACTTTCTTAGGAGGATGCTCCTCCCTACTGGATCCTGAGGGATGAATCCCTCTGAAATTTGGATCCCTCCGAGCTAGCAGTACTGGTGGGGCCACCTGCCTCACCAATGGTGGAGCTACCTTCTCCTCTAAACCTATGTTATTGGTGGTTCCATCTGCCTCACCACTGATGGAACTACTTGTCTCACCATTGGTGGAGCCACTTCCTCCTCCTAATCTATCTATCCGTTCCTGCTAGTCACAACTTTCATAGGATTTCCCCTTAGCCTATATAGGTTTCCCACCCTAACTCCAATAACCATTGTTGATATGAAGCTAGATCATCTGGGAACAAACAACACGTATCCATCTTGAAACAATATATGGTACCCCTTCTTCTCAATATTCGATACTGAGAGAACACTACTCTTGAGTTCTAGCACCCATAACACATTTGACACCCTGAACACCTCTCCTGACTCAAGTCTGGATGATACTGTATTGGATCCTCGTACTTCATGCTTGTCTCCCATACCAAGATCCACACACAAGTCTGAGCTAGTCTCTGTGAAGCTGTCAAATACCTCTCTAGCACTTATCATATGGCAAGATGCTACATTGTCCACCAACCAGGTCCCCCTGCTGGAGACTGTACCTGAAAGGGTGGAGACCAATGAGATCTCCCTTTGAAACCTGTCTACAACCTCATAAACCTTTGTTGTTGATGCATGCTTCCTTCAAGTTCCTCTTCCCCTCCGGTGTGGACACTGTGAAGCATAATGACCAAATTCATGGAACTCAAGACATCTTATCTTACTAAGATCCTTTCTCTGCCTTAGCTTTGGAGATGCTTCTCTCTTGAGAGAATCTCTTCTCCCAGAAGAATCTCTTCTACATGGAGAACCTTTTCTACCCTTCCTAGTGCGAGCTGTAAGGGCCTGATTCTCATCACAACTACTCTTCACCATACCATCCATATCATCCATGGATACTAACCGAGTCTCCTCCTGGATAAAATATGTCCATAGTTTATCAAATTCTGGTAACTTGTCTCATGCACAGATCCCCTGCACAAATTTCCCAAGACCTGGGAAGACCTCTCAATGCCACATTCACCAACTCAACATCCTCCACCTTATAACTGATGGCCACAAGATGATCTTGGATCTGTGTGATATTCATAATATGTTCACAACCGTGTCCTCACTGGACATCCTGACAAATTTAAGTTGATGCTTCAAATGCAACTTCCTTCCAGTGTTCTCATTCTGGTATAGACCTACCAGATCATCATACATGTCTTTGGAATATGTATTCTCAGCAATGTGAGGAATCAAACGATCTTTCATAGATTCTAGAAACACTAACTTGCCCTTAACTTCCTTCTTCTTGTGAGCTTCCAACTCCCATGGGTCGGTAGGAGCTACAAACACACTCTCAACATACTTCTTGAGGTCATTCTCTTCCAATAGAAGGAGAACCCTTTCTTTCCAAGCCTGAAAGTCTATTCCCCCTTCCAACATGTCCTCAAGCTTCAATGTGTTCCCCATCTTGACCTGCCGAGAACAAAACAAGAAATCTGCAACCAACTGTAGCAGCTATGTGTCTCAAAGATGATCCCATTCTCTTAAAATCCCAAGCTCTGGAACCATGCCAATTTTCACATGCAACTCTATGTGACCAATTTTCAGATCTGAAAATTACTTCCTAGTGATCTAACAATAAAACCCTAGCTATTATCACTGAACAATTTTACACTGAAAATTACAGACTAAAATTATATGCAACGGAAACACAAAATATTAGAGATGAATCACCAACACATATGAGACACAAATTTCAGTTTTTTAACATTATTAACTTAAAAAATTCTAAGGGCAAAACCAACTCTCCCAACCAATACAATATCAACAAATTTGAGGACAACCTTGTCCTCTCAACCAATACAAATATCACCAAAATATGAGGACAACCTTGTCCTCCAATAACCATACAAATCAGAAAACCAAATCTCAAAAATATCCCTGGAAATATATTCTACCCAAAAATATGCTAAGGACCGCTTGTACAACATGCTGAAGTCACCTGTCAGCCTATACAAACTTGTACCTACCCCAAAAAACTCTATACGGATGTACGTGATTATTTCCATTGCAACCCATGTTCGTACATGACTGTTCCCATTGCAACCCGTGTACGTATGCAACTATTCCCACTGAAACCTACGTACATGCATGAAAATCTATACGTACACTTCGTACAATTCACTCCACTCATACACTTTCTTCCTTCTATGACTACCTCTCTCTCCCACACATGTGGTGTGTTTTTCCCTGCCAAGAAAATAAAATAGAGAGTCATCAACCCTAGGCCATATTTTCCATCATGTAGAATTTCCCTTTGCTGAAAACACCAACCCAACTAGCACAAGTGCAGACTCACTTATGTTAACTCCATTCTTCCACAATGAGCAAATGTCACAATGAACTCTCTCCTTTATATACAAGTCCAATGAGTGAGTTTAGGAACCCCTTCTAAACTTAAAAATTAATTATAATATTTTATTCCTCTTTATGTGTGTGACACCCCATCACAAGCCCGTAAAATCCCATCAAATTTCCCATGAGGCCCTAGCCTCATTCCGAGGCTGATTTCACTGAAATGAAAGGATGAAATGGTGCCAATGAAAATTCCCACATTCGTGACACCTTGGCCTCTTGTGGGAATACATCCTAAAGCTACAATAAACAATAGTGGTGTGGTAATAAATGATTAGAATTGATGCGTAAGAGCTAAAAATACACATCGGTGTTGTTAAAGGAAAATCACCGCTATAAGTTAAAAAAAATAAACATAGCGGTGTGTCTTTTGTGAAGCCATGTCCCCGGTACATTATGAAAGACAATGCACCACTAAAAAACATTATATTTCTTTGGTAGAGATGGCACATCGGTGCTTTTAGTTTAACAAAGCACACTGGTAAGTTTGCACACCATAAGTTTTAGCGTAGCAATGCGTCCTTGTTAACCAAATTCACTGGTGTTGTTAAAAGAATCACACTAGGAAAATATTGGACGACTTGGCATGTCGGGGCATCTCATTGGATGCCCCGTTATCGGTGCTCTACATAACCCAACGCATTGCAAAATAAAATTCTATTTCTCCAATATCACGATAGTATAGTTGTGTTCATATTAACACATCACATCACTTAATTTGCAATAAAAATTTAACCTAGCGTTTCCTTTAGGTACAACAAATGCACCGGTGCCATAAAGTGTACGTCATCGGGGCAAATATTTCACAATCATAAGATGCACCGGTAAAATACATGGCGGTGCGACAAGAAATGTGGTGCATCAGTACATGACAGTAACAACACTACATGGCGGTGTTGTTTGTCTAATATAGAGCACCATGTTCAGTGCGTAGTTACTTCTTTAAGTGTGCTGGTAATTTTTCTACATTTTGTTGCAAACAAAAATTAAACTTAGTTTTTGTTAAGAACAAGTTTTTTTTTTTTTGTAAGTGATTGTAGGAATCTATATTACTGGAAAGTATTATAATACAAAAGTGGGGATCCTGGTCTGCCTAGATGGAAACCAGACCAGGGGTCCCAACTACTCGAGTTGATAGTTGTGGTGGATGGTACTGGTCTGCCACTAGGGGAAACTTGACCAGACCTTCCAAACCTAGTTTGAAAATAAATGCAGACATCAAGAGAAACTAAAACATCCCCCTAAACAAGAGTTGTAATACATCTGAACTAACCTATCATTTCTTGGCATTACTTCCCTTAGACTAACATTTATAAATCCAGAACTATGAGGTGTTTCAGCACCTGGGGGTGCTCCTTCCCACCATCCGCCTGGATCTTGTTATCTTCCTTCGGGGAGATCGTGCGAGTCTTCTTGATTTGGGTTGGCGCACCTTCACCATCGTCAGGTGTGATGTCCATATGATGAACATAGCGTAGGTACAGGTGGAACTGAGCCGCCATCCACTCTAGCTTTCATTTTGGTCCTTCTCTACCTCTACTAGCAGTTTGATAATAGTTTCCAAACTGCTGAGGTGACGTAGGATCTCGTCCAACATTGGATTGTTTTACCTGTTATCCTACTGTTTGGACTCTGCCTTCTCTGAGTGCACTTTCTCGATCATCATTTTGGTTAGTCAGGCCATCTCTACCATTTTTTGGTAGAGGGTTTCCCTGGATCATGTGGCCCCTAGATCAGTTACCCAGTCTGATTCCTGCACCAAGTCATCCCACTCTTTACCTTTTCACTTGTCCTTTAATTCCTTTTCCCACCAGGTGATGACCTTCTTCCCCTTTGGCACAACCTGAGAGTGGAAGGTGACCTCCGCTTCTTTCACTGCCTAATCCATTCTTGTTAATCACCGCGAACTATCCAGGACTTCCTTCCCAATGGGGTTCCTCTTCCTGTGCGTTTTCTTCAGTCGCGCCATCCCACTTTGTCTGTTGCTCCTCCTCCTCTGGCTACTCGGTCTGTACCTCACTTCACAATTATCCTTACTTTTGCTGCCCTTGACACTGTGATATCCCTTACTGTTGCGCTCCTTCTGTTTTCGTCTATTACTGTTGTCCCTCTTCTTATAGGATTTCCCTTGCTGCGAGCCTATATTTCCAACCTTGGTTTGCGCGAGGTGGTGAACGCTTCCATCATTTTTTATTGTTATGACACGTTTGACCATGATGGTTCGTCCTTTATCCTTGTACGTTCCCCTGCCCTTGCTCGCTTGTGATCCGATTGTTCTTCTCCCTGTGCCTGTGCCAGTGGTTGGTGGATCATTCTTGGTTACCACCAACCCCTTGTGCCTTACGTCATTCATTGTATTCGACTTGCTGCCTGGACATTCCCTCGTACTTTCCCCACAACTCTTACTCATGTATCGACCCTTCTTCCGGTGGCCCACTTGTTGTTTGTTGTGATCTTGCATGATAATTGGTGGTCAAGTGTTAGGAAGTCATATTCTACCTGGGTCTTGTTATCTCCTAAAATAAACTTGTCATCCACTTTCATTTCTAGGTGATAGCATAGTCATAAAAAAATGTCTTTTTTATAATTTTTGTGATCTATGATCTCCAAGCATAGAGAATAAATTGTAAAGTCCCAAATAAGTCGATTTGACATTTATTGTTTTCAAAAAATCAAAGAAGATCTTTTCAACAACAAATGTTGTTTTAAAACTGAGGATAAGCTGTCAAAAACTCAAGCTTTCGGCAACTAAACTACATTCTGAAAGACAGAGGAGCTGATGAAAGTACAAAACAGAGTTTTAGACAACACATCAAGTGATCCTAAATGTGGATTGAAGGACACATGTCATCAACACATAATGACCGCTTAAGCGGATTTTTGGCATTATCTCACGTTATTTGCCATCGTTTATGTAAATGATTATGCAGATCGTGTGAGGGTTTCGATGTATCATCATTTCAGAAGACTGTTCAACCATCATTTCACTCATTCCCGAATCTTGTCTACATCAGCCTTATGGTCATCATTCAAATTCAAACCCACGAATTTTGAATGTCTATAAACAATGCTTCTTACCATCGTTTGAGCATACAGAGTTCATCCCTCATCGCCAACATTTCCTTTCCACTGGTAATTTTTCTGTCTTTTGATTTCTACAAAATTAATGTGTGTTGTGAATATGGGTAAGAAACGAGGTGGTTCACTCCTCAGGAAAGAATTGGATAGCATACAGTTTCCACAGTCTCATTCAGAGATTTGTCAATATTTCTCAGATGCAGGCTGTCTCAATTATGTGGAAAAGTTACAGAAATGATACCACCAGGGTATCACAAAAACTTTTGCAAAATTCTATGATGGAAGCAAGGCCACAATTGGCCCTTTGGGGATACAAGTCGATGAAGTAGCCATAGCTTCTTCTACATGCATGCCAAGGACAGGGAAAAAATGGTTCAAGACCATAGTCACCAAGAATCTAGATTTCAGACCCTATTTAAAGCCTGAATTGCAAGACATCACCTAGAACAAGGAGTTTCCCACTTCTTATCTAGAGGAGAAGTGGTAGGTTCTTCTCAAATCCATACAATTATACATAACTATAGAAGGAAGGTATCACAGGGCCATGCTATATCATTTCAAGTTAATGGACCATTTTATAGGTAAGACACCATTAAATCCGCCATTTTATTTCCACAAAAGTCTTACTAAGGTGCAACAAAGTTCAGGATGAACCATACATCATTCAGAATGCCCTTTGTCATTTTGGTTTGATAAAGATCATTATTGTAGAATAATTAAGGAAGAGATAAAGAACATGGGAACACTTTCTATTTTGTAGAGGTTTTCAGTTAGAAACTCAACCTAACAAAGGTAAAAAGAGATCAGGAAAAAGTCACCAACTCCTTAGAACAGTTTGAAGAGGAGGAGAGCCATCAACCTTGATCTCCCAGAAGACCAACATCCAGCTCAAGAGTCAAGAAGGAAAAAAAGAAGTTGATTTTCAAGAAAATTGTAGAGCAAGTTTCAACTCAGTAGACCAAGAAAACCAATGTGCTAGACCTACCTTACTCAGAGTCTGATTTTGAGCCAAATAAAGAAGAAGTCCCTGCTAAGCAGAACATAGATTTTTCTATGGAGCTAGCACCAGAAAAATAGATGTTCAAAGGTTATGAGGAAGGTGAAACCTCAAGCAACAAAAAATCAAAGAAATCACAGAAGATTAAGGAGCTGAAAGAGATAATAGCACAATAGGAAGTGCCAGAAAGGGAGATAAAAGCTAGATATAAGACTTTATCAGAGAATTTTGCAGAAACCAATGCAACTTTTGAAAAACTAGCACTTGAAAGTGTAAAGGAAAAGAAGAAGAAGAAAAATATCACAAAAGATGATAACATCTTATGGTGGTTAGCCAAGCCTTTGAAGAGAAAAATAAAAAAGTTGAAAGCAAGAATTGCTACACATCCAGATTTGCAAGTTCTGGCACAGGTCGTTGTAAATTTGCAGGAAGATTAATTAAGAAAATCAAGGAGAAGACTTATTTTTGAGTTGATTTCCTTTTTTGAAAACCCGGG
>JASDQU010101319.1:276421-317063 GCA_032191745.1 Picea mariana
GGTGTTTTAGAAGAAGGAGAATTATTCTCTCTATAGATGTTAGGATTGGTCCTTCTAGTATCCATAGCCATATTTTTACTTTCAACATTTCTTGCCACCCTAAATGCATTCTCCAATGATTTGGGTTCCCAAAGGCGAACCTCATGTTGAATGTTATCTCTTAAAGTTCCTATGAGTACATTAATCAAGTGCTCATCTAGAATATCTATTACCTTTATATTCAATCTTTGGAAGTTCTCAATGTGCTTTGTAACTAAACCCTTTTTCTTGAGATTTATCAATTGGGTAAAGAAGGTATTGCTCCTTGTATCCTCATAGTGTGCTATCATTTCTTCCGTGAAAATTGTCCAAGTGACGAGTGATTTTTGAGAACAAATCCATCTATACCATACAAATTGATTGGGTTCTAAACATAAAGAAGCAATTCATACCTTTTGTGTATGTGGCACATTATGTAGATCAAAGAATTGCTCCATCTGAAGTATCCATGTGATAGGGTCCTTGCCATCAAACTTCCTCATATCGATCTTAGGAACATGGTTGGTCTTCAACCCAAAGTTAGAGTTTATCCATTCTTGATTCACCTTCCTTGTGTCCTCCTCATGAATTTCATGGGATACATTTTCACTTTCAAGTGTCCTCTCTATTACGAAATTTTTCAATCCTTCCATGATCTTCTCTTTTAAACCATCCATCTTTGCCTCCAACTTAGCTTCCATCTCTTGTAGTTCATCTTTTGTTACTATATTGTTTTGTAAATAATTTATGTCCCTACGCATTTCTTCACCTTCATCAATAGTCCAAGTAGGATTGTCTAGAGGCTTATTTGGTGTAGAAGTTCCCTTTTTTGGTGGCATATTGGCCAAGTATCACTTGAAACCTTGATTTTGAGGTGGTTCTGCTAGACAATCTTCCTTTTATTGTATCTCCAAAATTTCGGCCCTTCTGAGTATGAAATTTTATTTTTTGTAGGTCTCTGATATTTATTCTCTGCAATGCCACAGGTCTGATCAAAATTGGATGTGCCAAGTGGAATTTAGGGTAACTTCCCCACAACTTGCTGATTTTTATCCTTTCCAGGAGATCTCACTTGTATAGCATGCCCCACGCAAAATAATATATAGAAAATTATGGAACTCGTACAAGAACTACTATGGTTTGTCTACTACCCAATGAAACTAGTCTCACTCAATTTGGATACTCTAGGAATAAGTTATGATTGTTTTACCCGAACACCTGCTTGAGAGTAGTTAATAGGACTAGTCAGATACCCTATCTTACACAGGGTGTATATACAAATTTAAGATGACACAGAAGCTAAAATGCTTACCATAGATACCTTACTAATTTATGTGAATAGCCTCTAGAGTTCAGGGTCTGAAATGTTACAGAATTTTTTTTATAGCGAAAATTCTGCAATGACTCAATTCAGGATGATTCCAGAACCCTATCTTAGAAAGGCTGTATCTTCGAAAGTATAAGGAATCAGGAGCTGAATTTTTAACCCAACGTACCTTGATCCATCTACTAAATATCATCCAAGCCGTTCCTTCTGAATCATTGTATAAAAATAGTTATACTGAAAATTCCAAGGTGTCTAAGATGTAGCAGTGAAACCCCAAGACCTTGAGCTCTAATAACATATGTCAGGAACCAAATATCAATATAGCATAGAAAAACCTCAGAATAAGTACGCAACACCTTGAAAAAGAGATAAATTCAGATAATAAGCCTCTTTGAGGGGGCAACCTCCTTATTCTCACTTAAATGTTCAATTACAAGATGATTCAAAATTAAAATGTCTTCTTGGTATATATAGGAGACTAGGAGGTATAATTACAACTAATGGACTAAAGCCAACATAAATAAAATAAGATTACTAATATAATATGCCCTAATTAAGGGGTAATGAGCTACTATTTAGGGCTTAACAACGTGGTTGCTTCCCTATTTTCAGAAGAAATGAGAAGGAAGAACATGGAAGGATTGACCAAAGATGCTCTGATAGTGAGAGGTTGATCGGTAGATAGAGATAAAGGAAAATTATCGAGTAGAAAGTTTAAGTGAAGGGTATATCTAAATCCCTGGTTCATTCGACGCGAAGATTTTGGAAATGCAGTACAACTAGGCATTACAAAAAGGACTATACATCGAAGGCAACATAAGTCATTGGTGGATCCGATGAGAAGTGATCGACTGAGAGAAAGATGACCTCAGACAAGGGAGGTGATGTGTATCTGGCATCGAACAATACACAGTCGGATCAAGATTTTTGGTAGATCAACTCAGGAGCATCCTATCATATGACACCACATAAATAATGGTTCTATGAATATGAACAATATGATGGGGGTGATTTGTTCTTGGGGGACGACTCGACAACCAGGATTATCAGACGGGGAAGAGTCCGACTGAAACTGAAGGATGGGAGGAAAAGAACCCTTCCAGGTGTGCTAGACATTCTAGGTTTGGAAATAAACTTGATATCTGTCAGCAATATGAGTGATGCAGGTGTGCATACTTTGTTTTAGAAGGATTCATGCAAGATGGTCAGAGGTGCGATGGTCTTAATGAGAGGAGTTCAGATTGGTACCATATACAAGATGTTAGGGAATATTGACTTGACTGGATGCAAAAACATCATCGCTCCTAAAATTGACTCGACCCAACTTGATGTCGAATCAACTCGAATTGACTTGATCCAAGTCAGTTGAAACCGACTTGACAAGACATTATGAAATCGACCCGACCAATTTATGGCACAAGAGGATGGGACACATTGGATAAAAAGGACTTTGAGATATGCAAAGAAAAGGTATGGTTGAAGGTTTTCCTGAATGTGATTTTGAATTAGACTTTTGTGAGCATTGCATATATGGAAAACAAATTTGGGTGAGGTTCCCATCTGGAGAAACAAGGGAAAATGGGATTCTAGAACTAGTCCATAGTGATGTATTTGGCCCGGTTACATTGCCTTCACTTGGTGTATCCCTGTATTATGCCTCCTTCATAGATGATTTTTATAGGAAGACATGGATATATTTCATGAGGAAGAAATCAGAGGTTTTTGAGAGATTTAAGGAGTTTAAATCTCTTGTAGAAAACTAGATAGATAAGAGGATTAAAGTGTTGAGGACTGACAATGGTGGTGAATTTTGTGGAAAGGAATTTGATCAGTTCTGTAAGTAGTGTGGCATAGCACGCCAAAATACCACACCATATACCCCACAAAAAAATGGAGTTGTCAGGAGAATGAAAAAAATGTTGATGTATAAGGCAAGGATCATGCTCATTACTCAGTGTTGCTGGGCTTGCACAATAATTTTGGGTGGAGGTAGTCGAGACTACAAGATAACTGGTAAATATGTCTCCTTCATTGATGCTAGTCGACACAAATCCAAATGAAGTATGTTATTGTAAGATTACTTCGGTGGCACATCTCAAAGTATTTGTTTGTGATGCATTTATGCATGTTCCCAAGGAAAAGAGGAGAAAGTTGGACAAGAAGGAAGTCAAATGTATTTTCATCGGATATAAAGAAGAGATGAAAGGATATAAGCTTTGGTATCCTACATCAAGGAGAATGATGTACATTCAAGATGTGGTCTTTAGGGAAGTCAAACTTAAATCCGAGCCTGAGGAAGTTTCTCAAACTAAGAATAATTTTGATACGGTGCGACTTGAACTGAGGAACGAAGAACATGATTCAGATGAGTTGAATGAATCCAAGGAAGAGGTGGAACAACTAAATCTGGTGGTAAGGAGGTCAAAAAGAATAAGAAAACTAGTTGAAAGGTATAGTCCATTTGACTTCCATTCCGCATTCATGCTAACTTCCATCGATGATGAGCCCAATTCGGTTAGTGAGGTAGTCGAATCAAAAGAGGGTAAACTCTAGAAGGACACCATGGTCGAAGAGATGGATGTTGATTAAGGTTGGTTGTCATTGATGTCAACCCTTGAAGAAATCCCCGTAGCACAAAGGTTGGGTAATGGACATAAGATTGTTTGATGTAAAGATGACTCATTATTGTCTTGTCATGGTTGATAATAAGTAGAAATGGATGAACTCCAAAGTGGTCCCCTTATGGTGAAAGCCCTCATGGGAAGATGCTTTGCGGATTGAGTTATCCTAGAAGTATGGTTAGAGAACCCATGCTTATTTGTGGAATAATGATATGAACACCAGTGAATTTGTCAGTGAAACTATCCTATATGGATAGTTCTTGTCATGCCATTTTTGGTGGTATGTGGAACGTCACATAACTCCTGACGGTTAGAGAGTTATGGCCATGAGAAGTTGGAGAACCCAGGTTTGGGTAATGGACCCAAGTTTGTTTGATGGATAACAGGATGATTTTTGATATATTTTTAGGTAATACTATTCTATATGGATATTACAAGTCATTCCATTTCTGGTGGTATTTGCTCCTGGCATTGGCACTTTAACCGGATCAGCAAGGCCCTACGGATGGTAGGTAGGGTAGTGCTTCTCCCTTCCGGTTCCATAGGATCTCTCCATCAAACTTTCTCATCGTCACCAGCCAGGCCCACGTAGAAAGAGAGAAAAGGTTCGTGCCCAGTGGAACGTCACATAACTCCTCACGGTTTGAGAGTTATGGCCTTACGAAGTTGGAGGACCCTCATATGTCATCTAGAAGCCCCAAAAGGTCAAAGTAGTCAAAGTGGTTTAAGAGATTTTAAAAGGTAAATAATAAAGTGAAGTGATGAGTGTACTATAATTGAAAGTGAATACAAAATAAATTAATTCAATAATAAATTTAATGGAGAAATTAGAAGTGGGTTAACCCTAAAATAAGGAAAGTGGGCAAAGTGACCTAGAATATGTTTTTAAGGAAGCTACTTGGAGAGTATAAATAAGAGGCAAAGCTCTCTCATTTAAGAAACACTTGAGAATATTGAATACCTATAGGTTTTTGAGATAACCAAAGGATATCTAAGCCGAATTTCTGAGGAAAGTGAAGAAAAGAAAGGCCGTAATTCAAGGAAGGATAAATTCTTTTGATGATGCTTTCTACGGTATGTTTTTTTCAGGTCATCTCACCATTTTCGCAATAAATTTGTTTCTAGAATGATTCATACCATGTAATTTCTATTACATTGAGGAAACATATCCAATTATCTGTGCTAAAAAATTCATCTTGTGGGTCGTTGTATTTTTGGAGTTACACTCCGTGGAAAATAGGGTTTGTGGCTAGTCCTAAAACTAGTGAAAAACAGGTGTTTCGGGTGAAAATGTCATAACTTCTTTATAACAGATCCAAATTTAGTAAGATCAAATGTGTTAGTTATATTATAGTCTATAGTATTCTGTGTAACAGTTTCAGATCAATGCAACAAATATTCCATGCGAGGAACGCTCTACAAGGTCGCTCTCTAGAATAAGACATAATTCAACAAGGTGTGCCATTTTTTCCATAAACTCCTTTTCTGAGAGGTTCCAAGTAGTGACACCTAGAGGAATTTCATAAAACACACTGAATAAAATTGTGTATCAGTTTCATATATTTATTCATTACAGGTACAAAGTTATGATTATTTCAAGTTAGGGTTGTTGACTAATCCAAAACTAGTCTTGTGAGACTAAAGAAACATTTGACGTAAATGCTAGTCTCTTATTGTTTAAAGTTAAGGAAGGTTTGAAGGTATGTGATCATATACAACTGTTCTATTACATATTTATAAATCATATTTGGATGATGAAACTGACGATGGATTTTGGTTGAGATACAAGTTGGGTACATGATTGAGACAAGTAGTTGATGAGTTGATGCATACATGAGGTGTACATTTGATGATGTTGGTACATATTGATGAGTCATAGTTGATGAGTAGTTGACACATGCTTGGTACACACTTGGAACATGGTTGGTTGCACTTGTTTATGGTACAAGTTGATTACAGATTGTTTGGTACAGGTTGGTGCATAGTTGATGCACTTGTTTATGGTACAGGTTGGTGCATGGTTGATGCACTTGTTTATGGTACAGGTTGATTACAGGTTGAGGTACAGGTTGATGCATGGTTCAAGTTTATTGGTACATGTTTACAACAGTATATCTCACAGTGATAGTGTGATAGTGGTTCCATCATTCTACTCTACTTCAGGGCGGTTGGACGTGGCAAGGATAGGTGGTTGTAGCCACCTTCCAGTTGTAGCTGGAGAACATAGGGGGTTGTAGCTTCCTTCTGGTTTTAGCCAGAGAATTGGGGAGTTGGATCTTCCCTCAGGTTGTAGCCTGAGAAACTAGGGGGTTGGAGCCTCCTTCCAGTTGCAGCTGGAAAACAAAGGAAGTTGGTGCTTCCAATGAATGTAATTCTTCAAGACATATAAGATAAAGCATTCTGTGGTTTTCTCCCGATTTGGGTTTCCACGTAAAACACTGGTGTACTGTGTATGCATGTGATTGTTCATTTCTTATTTCTCATTATTGGATAATAATTCTACATTGATATAAAACTTGGATTATTTGGAGAAAAAGGATTATAATTACATTATTACTGATTCAACCNCCCCCCCTCTCTCAGTAATCCAACAATGGAATCCTTGTAAAAAAATGAGACATGGGATTTAGTCAAGTTACCTAATGGAAGGAAGCCCGTTGGAAGCAAGTGGGTGTTCAATAAGAAGATGAATGCTGCAGGTCAAGTCGAGAAGTTCAAATCTTGACTGGTAGCGAAAGGTTATTCCCAAGTCAAGAAAGTCGACTTTGGTGATCTTTTTACCCCTATTGCAAAACTAAATTCCATTAGAGTACTAATGTCTCTGGTTGCAACATTCGATATAGAGATAGAACATATGGATGCGAATATAACGTTCCTACATGGGGATCGGGAAGAATAAATCTACATGAAACAACTTGAAGGATTTGTAGTAAAGGGAAAGAAAGAGTTGGCGTGCAAACTCAAAAGAACCCTTTATGGTCTAAAGAAATCTCCAAGGATGTGGTACTATAAGTTCGACACTTACATCCTAAGTTTGGGATTTGTGAGAAGAAAAGATGATCACTACATATATTCCAAGGAAGAAGGTGGGTGTTTCATATATGTACCTTTGTATGTCGATGACATGTTGCTGATTGGAAACAACATGGACATAATAAAGGAGGTGAAGAAGCATCTGTCTTGTTTAGTTTGAAATGAAGTATCTCAGAGAAACTAACTTCATTATGGGAATGGAGATTAAGAGAGATCGAACCATTAGAAAGCTCTGGTTGAATCAGAAAAAGTATGTTGAAACAGTTCTGAAACGATTCAATATGTAGGATTGAAAACCAATGAAGGTGCCAATTCTTGTGGGAGAAAGAATTTATGATGAGTAGTGTCCAAAGACATAAGGATATATAGAGGACATGGCACGTGTTCCCTATGTAAGTGTTGTTGGTAGTCTAATGTATCCGATGGGCTAAACTTGACCAGACATTGTCCATGTAGTGGGAGTGTTAAGTAGGTACATGTCGACACCTGGAAAGGAGCACTAGAAAACTGTCAAGAGAGTATTTAGGTACTTTTGTGGCACAAAGGACCATGCTATATTCTACCAAGGAAAACATGGAGGTGATAGTGGTAAATTAGATGTACATGGATTTTTTGACATCGACTAGGCTGGAGATATAGATCGACAGATGTCAACCAACATACATGTCTTCAAGATGTATGTTACACATTATTTCCATCACCCCTATGACTGTTAATGATGTAAACTTATCCTTTTTCTTTAGAAGGATCATTGGCCCAAATTCCTGAAGAAAGAAGGGGAATAACTTTTCCTGAGAGAAGAAATTGTATTTTCCTTTGAAAAAAACCTATTAAGGAAGGTCGTCATAGGTTGCACTATATATAGGGTAAGGCGATGCCTGATCATCACCCACTACTCTAAATTTAGGTTGTGACGTCTTCGCAGGTTGCACTATGCTTAGGGTGCGACGATTTTTGTACATGGGAAAAATGAGCATATTCTCGATGCTTCTAGAATGAGAAGATTCTATCGTGAGGTGGCCTTCGATCGGTTTGGATCTTACTCACTTTTCTAATTTAGTGGGATCATCCTAACCTCCTCACCTTATCCTCTTCATCTTATAAAAGGAGAGGAGCTCTCATGGAGAAAGTTATTTGGATTGAGCTTGGGCTTGGTTGATTGAATTGAGATTGGAAATTTGGCTTGAGATTGTTAGCTTGGTTAGAGTGGCTTTGAGATTTTATTTGTCAAGATAGATTGTGAGCGACTTTCATATCTATAGTCACAGAATCCGTGGATCAAAAGTGTGTGGGAAGCAAGGAATTGTTGGAAGGAACCTGACGACATCAAGGCATCTGGTTATATCTTTCTTCCACATTCTTTAATACATATATGCTTTTTTTTCCTATATGAATGTTACTTTTCCATATTGTATGATTCCTTGATCACATACATAGTTTCCTATCGAATAGACTCTATTATTCTTGTCTTCGTTGGCTTTTGTTTCTTTACAGATATTTCTCCATAAGCCTTACGACAAAGCTTGGATTGCATTGATGAAGTCAGATCTTTGATATTTAAAAGGTATGTCCTAGATCCATTTCTCATTTTATAATTGAAATCTAAGGAAAGATTAGTGTACTTTCTTGGTTTGTTCTAGTTTCATAGTGAATCTAGGGGGATTGATTTGTGTCCACACTTAACAATTAGCCCGATAACAATTAAGTAGGTACATGTCGATACCTAGAAAGGAGCATTGGAAAATTGTCAAGAGAGTATTCAGGTACTTTTGTGGCACAAAGGACCATGCTATATTCTACCAAGGAAAACATGGAGGTGATAGTGGTAAAGTAGATGTACATGGATTTTTCAACATCGACTTGGCTGGAGATCTAGATTGATGGATGTCAACCAACAGATATGTCTTCAAGATGTTCGATGAAGCAATAAGTTGGATGAGTAAGTGATAGGTGTTTGTAGCCTTGTCAACAACAAAATTTGAATACATGGTGACCACTCATGGAAGAAAGGAAACAATATGGATTCAAAGGTTGTGTTCAAGAATAAGGTTTGAGAAGAGAACTATGAAGGTGAGTTGCGACATTCAAAGCACAATATTTATGGAAAAGAACCCTACTTATCATTCAAAGACTGAGCACATTGATGTACACTACCATTTTGTGAGAGATATGGTCGAAAGTGACAAGGTGCTATTGGAGAAACTAGACACGTTGGAAAACATAATAGACTCATTGACCAAATCTGTGAGTGTTGTGAAGTTCTCTTGGTGTAGAGAGGAAATGGACATTTCTACCCTGGGTCTGCGAATGAAATTTTAGGCATTTACTATTTCAACAAATAAGACAACAAGTGGGAGAATTTTGGGTTGTTATATTCTTTGCAGTGAAAGTTGAGTCAAGGTAGATCGACTAGTGGTTGAAGGTCAAGGTGGATCGATAACAAGTCGAAGGTTGAGGGAGTCGACTGGGAAAAGTCAAAGTCAAAGATATCAATGACAAGTCAACCGAAAAGAGGTTGAAGTGTAGGAATGAGACGATTGACTAGATACAAAATGAACGCTGACTAGTAGTCGAATGGTAACCTGACTTGGAAGTCAACTGTAACAGAATCCCTAGATTTGTGGAATTTGTAGCCAATGATATGCACAAATCTGTAACCATTTTTGGGTGCCAATCTTTAGGGGTTTTCCTATTGTAAATACTATAAAGAGGCATGTTGTAAGGCTGTAAAGGCTAATGAATGAATCATGTAATACACTTATGCAGGTTAATGCATGGGTAGGTATAGGTTGTTGGCCATGCATATGTAAGCCAATTTGGCTACAGGATTGTTCTTGCGCAGGAAAGAGGGTATGATGTCGATTGTGTCTTAGGTGGGGACCAAGGTTATACATGTAAAATTTTATTCTGATTGACTAAGAAAACAAGAGAGTAGAATGCTCAAAGGCATGCTGGTTTCTCCCAGTTAAGGGTTCCAACGTAAAATCTTGGTGTACTATGTGATTTATTGTGTAATTTACATTCTTGATTAAATTCTTCTTCTTTTCTACTAGGATTAGTGTGGAAGTGCCCTGCATTTATTGACACATCCAAGGTCCCCTCCTATTCTAACCTTTATTTTGTTGCTAACCCACCACACCATCCACTTCCCTACAAGAGTAAAAGTAGAAGCCAACACTTTCCAAACTATAGACCCTTTTGATGATTTCCTTCGTTGCCTCAACCAATATTCAACTTTCAAACTATAAAATAATTCAACTTCATGACGCTTCCCCATAAGTATTCACTTTGGAGAAGCCTCCATAAACTTCAAGTTGCAAGGGCCTGAGCGAGGAATACAATGTTCTTTATTCCCTACCCCTAAAACTTCTTTGGAGAAGCTACTCAATTCCATTTCATCAAGGGAATTCCCCCTATCTTATGAGACCCTGACCATAAGAACTGAAATCTCACTTTACGTATTTTCTCTAAAATACCTTTAGGAACTAGAGAGATGAAAATCCAATACACAGGGATGCTCTCCAACATAGATTTTAACATCACTAGTCTTCCACCCCTTGATAATATCCTATTGGCCCAAACTATCACCCGTGCCTCCACCTTTTTGACCAACCACAGCTAATCAACAAAACTAGAATTTTTTGGCTTGAGATGAAAACTGAGGTACTTGAGGCCATTCTCCAAATCCCTCGTGGGATATGAAAGAAGATTCCTTAAGTACTGAGAAAATTGATCTAAAAATAAGTGTGGATTCAAGCAAGACTTGTTGACATTGATTACCATGCATGTGGCCTTACAATATAGATATAGAACACCTTTTAGAGCGAAGATATCCCTTAAATATACCTGGGAGAAACATATCGCATCATCTACAAATAGAATATAAGAAATGGTTTCTTGATCTGAGACCTTTAAACCCCTGATCGTGTCTGACCTCCTGGCATCTGAAATCAATTTACTCAATGCACCAACTACAATAAGAAACAAAAATGGGGATAATGGACATCCTTTCTGATCCCATGTGAATCTCTGAAGAACCGAGAAGGAGCGTCATTTATAAGGATGACATAAGACACTGAATGAACACATCCCATAATCTAGTTCACCACTGACAACTCCATACCCATTTGAATCATGGCCAAATGGAGAAATTTCCAACTTACATGATTGTAATCTTTAGATAAATCCAACTAAAGAATGGTTTCCTCCTATTTATGTTTTTTTACTAAGTGAAGAACCTCTTGGGAAATTCACACTGCATCATGGATTTGATGGTGTTTCAAAAATCCAAATTGTTCTTCTGATATTATCTCACCCATCATAGGTTTTAGTCTTTGCATGATAACTTTGGCCATGATTTTATAGATCACATTGCAACATGAGATAGGTCGATAGTCTCCAAATGAGACTCTATCTTTATTTTTTTGAATTAAAGAGATAAATGTGGAATTGAAGGGTCCTATCATTTTCCCTAACTGTTGAGACTCTCTTACCACCTTTAGCAAATCCTCCTTCAACAAGTCGTAAAAACAAGAAAAATTTCCACTATTAGGCCATACGGTCTAGGGACATTTCCTCTTTGCATTGATGAAAGAGAAGCCAACACTTCAGGCTCCATGACCACATCCACCAAAGACCGATTCATATCTTCAGTAAAAATTGGTGGGAATTTAGATATCACTTCCAAAATATCACATGTTGGGCAACCCATAGGCTCTTGAATAACATATTGGAAGTAACGAACCCCTTCTTCAGCCTTATCATTAAAATAGCTCAACATTCAAGTTTCTCCAATAAATAACATATTGGCGGAAAATATTTGAATTATTGTCTCTCGCCTTAATCCATAAGGCTTTGCTCTTCAACCTCCAAGTTTGTTCTTTCTTCTCCAAAATAGAATGACATACTAATTCATGGGCCCTCAACTGCTCAAGATATGAATAAAAAAGGGATCCACTAGCAATTTCATCATAAAACTATGAGATTTTATCCTCTACCTCTTTGAGCTATGTTTGGGACCTTTCAACATAATATTTTAGCCACCACTTAGTGGTAAATTTGACTCTGGAAATATTATTAGCAAATTGACACATTAAAGATGAGGGAGAATTGGGGGAAAGATGTTCCCATGCATCATTTACCATGGATCAATGATCTTCTTCCTCTAGTCATACATGATTGAATTTAAGGGGTGCTCAAGTCGTGTCACCACCAGATGCAAGCTTGAATATTATAGGGATATGATCAGAAAGGCCACCCTTGGATACGCTCAAATCTAAAATAAAACCACTGTTCAAAACTACCTCCAACACTAGGAATCTATCTAACCTTTTGGAAATTGTTTTTTCATTAGTGCAAATTTTCCTCCATGTCATGACCAGTTTGACCAGATCGATATCAATAATATGATGTTTCTTGAAAAATGAAGAGAAGAAAACACTATGATGATCCAAACATGGATTAACCCCCCATACTTCCCTCAAGGATAAAGTGAGATTCATGACTCCCTCATAAATAATGCGAGACTCACTTAGTTCCTCCAAATCTACCAAGTTTTCCTTGAATGGAAATCTATCATTGTAGGGCCCATAAACATTTATCACATTAATATTTAAAACTATATCTTCAACCTCCAATTTCACCAATATTGTTGAATTGAAAGAAAAAGATGAGAGAGATTCACACGCCAAAATCCACCCATTGAGTAAGCCTCCAAACTGTCTTGCTACATCAACAACACAAAAGGACCACCTTTTTAGCCAAGGCTCCAACACGACTCTTTCTCTAGAAACTTCACACATAGTCTCCTGAATTAAAATGACATTTGATTTGTGGCTTTGTATGAGCCTTTTGAGGGATAGATTTTTATGGGATCCCCCGACCCCTCTCACGTTGAAGGAAAGAACAACCATGAAGAGGGTTTTCTAAGGGATTTCCCTGCTCTAAGGGCCCTAGATATGGTTGATTGTTTACCTTTGCAGATATCCATAATAAATATTTTTTGAGATTTTCATAAATGGGAATTTCTCCCAACCAGATTGGGATGTAAAGAGTTAAGGGATAAGCTTCCAATGGAGGAAGGGTCCTCCTTATTCTTAGCACGAGGCCTCATTTCATACCATTTTTTATGGGACAAGGCTACCTCCTCACTTTCTGAAGGATTGACAGACTTTATCTCCAACTCATCAAATCCATCCTCTGCGAAGCAATCTACATACATTATATTTTTCAAAGAGGGATAAGGGGGGGAAGCACATGGGATAGAGGAAACAGGGACCCAACCTAGGGAAATTGACTCAGTAAAGGAAGAAACCAATCCAACTAGAGGGAAATCACTTGAAGGGGAAACCAAAGAAGGAGGGGGAGGAGCCTCAATAAACTTACCAGAGGTACACTCAAGTTGAACCGACCCATCACTAGCCTACTCCTCACTCACCTCCCTAAGAACCCATACCTCTAGCTTATTTCCTTTGATTTATACTAAATAATTGACCTAAAATTTTCCTTCCTAAATATGCTTGTCATTTTTAACCCATATCTTTGGCACTTGTTTCAAAATTAGAAAATATTTTGTGCACTAATGTTACAAGTGACCCACCTCATCACAGGAAAAACATCAAAATGAAAGCCACCAATAATCCACTTTATGTTTCTAGTTGTACTCTTCTAAAACTAAATCCAAATCTCCCACTATACCATCCCTTAGGTCTACCTCTATTTGTATCCAAGCCCACCTCCTATTAGCTTTTGTGTTCCAATTTGGTTTTAATCCTAAAAACCTTCCTGATTTGTTCCCAATGGAAACTAGGGAATCAATATTGTAGAAAATAAATGGTAGCATTGGAAATATTTCCCAGACTTTAATGATTGCTACCTGGTCGCTTACAAGGTCGAAATCAACTTAACAATTTTGGAGAATCAACCCTGAAGGTCCCCAACTCCAGCGTCTCCCCCAAAAACATTC
Organism: Picea mariana; assembly: GCA_032191745.1. Taxonomy (NCBI): domain Eukaryota; kingdom Viridiplantae; phylum Streptophyta; class Pinopsida; order Pinales; family Pinaceae; genus Picea; species Picea mariana. Next base: position 290,385 of record JASDQU010101319.1, read on the forward strand.
AATGTCCTCCTTCGACTAAAAAATGAATCACAACTAGCCTTGAACCATAACCTGAAAGATATGTTAAGGTTTAAGCTATTATTAGGTTTCTTTTCAATTTACTAGATAACCATAACATATATAGGATCACTAAGAAATACACAATCACAAGAGACACATCATTTACCCTCGGAAACCCTCATGGGGGAGAAAACCCAACAAAAACTTCCTTAATATAGATAGCCAATACAATGGCAAGAGAATAAACCAAACAATATAGAAAGTCCTCTCTCAAGAATGCGTCTCTCTCTCTCTTCCTTCTTCTCCAAATGAGGCTACAAACTTGCGCTCTGATGAACAAGTGAGTGAGTGAGCAAATGAGGTGCTAGCCTCTCTTATTTATACAATCTGGTAGGCACTGAACTGAGGTGTCTTTTCACTGGCAGGGACGACTTCTCATTCTAGGTGGTTATAACCACTTTAATATATTCTAGGGGCCGAATTCTCATTTAGCCTATTACAAGTAGGGTTTGACCAATCCGCAAAAGGGGATTTAGTTTTTTACAATACCCAATATGATCAATCCACAAAAGGGGATTGATCTAATGAATAATACATCAATAATAAATATAATACTCTTTGAAGTTACAATATTTCAACACCCCCTTTAACAAGAAGGGTATTCTACAACAACATCAGGTGAGTGAGAGAGAGAAACAACATCAACAACATCTTGGAACACTCACTGGCATATATATAAATCATTGGAAGTTTTTCTCATCGTCATTGTTCTTAGCATGGAGTTGGAGTAGCATCATTATCCTCATCATCATGAGGATGAAGTAACATCATCATCTTCTTTAGCATGAGGCTAAAGGAATATCATCAACATCTTTAGCATGAGGCTAAAGTAACGTCATCATCTTCAACATTAAATATGAAATAACATCATCATCATCATCATCTTCAACAAGAAGCTGAAGTGGTATCATCAACATCTGCATCAACATGGATTAGTATAACACTAATACATCATCATCAATAACAACAACAACAAAGCACAAAGGCTAGAGCATCATCAACATCAACACTAGGTTGAGAGTCTTTAGCACGAGGTTGGCATCACAACACAAAGCTAGAAACACATCATCACAGCATGAGGCTGGCACATCATCACAGTACAAAGCTGGCACATCATCATAGCATGAGGCTGACACATCATCAAAAAGAGGTTGGCATCACAACACTTAAGCCGACACATCTACATAGCATGAGGCTAGAATATCATCAGCATGAAGCTGGAATCACAACAATTAAGCTAGCACATCTACACAACACGAGGATGGAACATCATCAACATGAAGCACACATCAGAACAATGAAGCTGGCATCACAAAAACATTACTCCCCCTTTTGAGGGAGGTTCTTTCAGACTACACCAAGCTTATCTTGAAAGTGCTCAAACTTTACACGAGATAGAGGCTTGGTCAACACATCAACAACATGTTCATCCATGCTAACATACTAGAGATTTATGGCTCTTCTATGCAACATATCATGAATGAAGAGATACTAGATCTCTATGTTCTTCGAGTCATCATAGAACACATTGTCTCTATACAACTTTGGTTATCACATAGGATCACAGTGGCTTCTATCTCTAGATCAAATATATCTGTCAACAACATCCGAAGCCATATGGCTTCACAACTGGCAGAACATGCGACAATGTATTCCGCTTCTAACGTGCTTGGAGATATGCTAAATTTCTCCCTACTTTGCCATGAAGTCATGGCTGACCTCAAACTGAAACAACATCCTGAAGTGCTCTTTTTATCAGAAGCACTTCCAACTCAATCTGAATTGGTGTAACCACTTAGTCTAAAGTCATGATCTCTAGTATAATAGAGACCAAAATCCAATTTACCCTTAAGGTATCTCATCATATGTTTTGCAGCAACAATGTGAACACGTCTAGGTTCTACCAGATACTGACTCAAGGAAAAACATATATCTAGCCTGGTGTTCATCAGATACATCACTGAACCAATAATCCGTCTGTACATAGTAGCATCAACCAATTCTGACGAGGTATCTACCAGGAGATTCAACTTCGTTTCCATGGGTGTGTACATGGATTTAGATTTCAACATGTCAACCCTCTTCATTTTAACTGCAAACTTCCCTTGGTTAAGGAAGATATTCTCTGTGCTCTGCCAAACTTCAAGACCTTAGAGATAATGCATTTAGGTCTTCCATCAAACTCTGTAGCGAGATTCTTCTGCAATATGTGATGAGATTTTCTTCATCTTTGTTAAGAATTCATCATCTTCATATAGTAGTAACATCACTGGCTCATCATTCATAACCTTGAGATAAAGGTTAGAATCAACTTTACTCTTGATAAATCCCAAGCTCGTCAAAAAACTGTCTATCCTTCCATACCAATCTCTAGGAGCTTGTTTCAATCTGTACAGAGCCTTCTTCAACTTGCAGACATGAGTCTTCATGTTTTCAGTCTTCAAATCAAATTTTCTCATTACATTGTACCAATCTGGTACACTTGCTCAACTGTAACTCAATCTGCACAATCATGTGTTAGCTCTATGTGCTCTCTGTAAGGCACTATCTGTCTCACTTCCTGAGAGTATGTCCTCTCCTCTTTCTACAATTGTTCCTTCTGGAACTGGGAATCTACACCTACAACTTCTCTGAAGCTTGAGAACGACTGCTCCATTCTCACTGTGGCTACTGAAATCTATGAGTATCTCCTTTACTTCTTCACAACAACAAATTCATCTGAGACTGAGAGTGGCTCAATAACTGATACTGAAGGTAGCTCTTCTTCTTTCTGGGAGGTGACTCTATATTTTATTGTAGTCATGTCTCCATGACTCAACTAATGTTCAGCACCAACTTCCACTCAATTTTAAATATGGGGATTTCTCCCCCTGCATCTCATACTATATATGAATCAGGGTTGTTCTGGTTGTCTTCATAAATGTTGGAACTATTTCTTGAATTACTGGAGTAAGTGTCTCATCATAGTCTTCTTCCTCTTGCTGGGAGAATCCTCTAGACACACATCAGGCTTTGTTCATATGCAACAAGCTTGATCTGTATAGATCAATCTTGGAAGTCAATACTAACTTCTCTTCTAGTCTCACAGAAGAATCCATATCCTAGTCTTTTTGACTGGCTTGCTTCTTTGTCACCAAAACAAGGGAATATTCCAGGAGATTTCATATCTCCTAGGGATCTCTGAAGTTACGATCTAGTCTTCTCACGACATCTATCTTCCAGTCCTGGAAGTTTCCTTTTCATTTGATCTTGTATGAGATTAGGCTTGTCCTTGATTTATTTTGAGTCTACAAGGACTTCATAATCTCTTATAGGGTATACTTGGTGTTGAATACCAAGTGTAAATATGAAAGGCCGATTCAGGATTCAAATGTGTTTTTCTTCCCATCAAGGTGGCTTCATTAATATTTGAACAATTCAGATGTGAGATCTTGTTCTAATGTTTGATCATATTTGGATCCTTCTGTTCCTTACAATCAATCTTCATATGAGATACTTTGAATCTCAAGAGATAGCTTCTTCTTCATCTTCTTTGGTGCATGAGTGTATTTGGTCATGTACATAGTGTGCTTCATGTCTCATATAATATGTTGCCTTCAACAACCTTCACTATAGCTTCCTCGGGGTTATTACCTGTGACCTGAAATATGGTCGTTAAAACATCAAGCAAGAATAATACTCTTTTGATAATAATAGCACGAATAATCATCACAATATCTCATTTAGAGCTATCACTTGTGACCTGTCTGAGGCAGAGATCAAAAGTAAGAAATACAATACGAAATGAGGTCAACACTCTTATAATGTTGTGATCAAACATTCCTCCATTGCAACCTGGAAATAACACAAGAGGTTTCTCCTAGAGGAGATGTTAGTTGTATCAAGAAAATGATTACATTAAGCATTTATCTCAATATGCTCACATGCTACCAATTATAATAATTTTCAAAGAATGCTATCTTAACTATAGTGTTTACTTGTAAAGGAGTTTTTATCAACTTGTCATGTGCAACTTTGAATCTTATCGACTTAATTAATCAAACCTGGAACCTAGAGCCTTGTCCTCAAGAATGAGTGTGTTGCTTTTCTTCCAAGTCTCCTTCACTCAAGATGACGAGTGATTTCTTCAACATGTCATCTGTACTAAGACAATATGTTATCTTGATAGAAGGTTGGGTTAGAGGGTAAACTCTATGATCTCAAATTTAATCCATCTAATACCTTGAATTTAATTTTGACCAAAGGTTAGTATGATGGTCATAGCTTCAACATGCAATAATGTCATAATAAATAGATGCATATCAGAATAATCACACCTGGGTTGCATTTTTCCTCTAAATGTGTTGGATCTTGAGATCCTTCTAGATCTATGGCAAGAGATCCCTTCCCCTACAAATACCCTTTAAATATTAACAATTTAAACATATGTGAGTACATACCTCAGATACCATTTGTAGGTAGTGGCATCATCTGGTAGAAACGATAATAATTACCAACCCTTTTTAAAAATTCAAGGGTGACTGCAACTGGTACTGCAGTTGATTCTGAAACTGCAACTGCAACTGCAAGTTAGGGTTTTATGAGGAAACCCTAATTTTTCAAACTTCAAGTTTTGAAATTTTGATCCAGGGGATAGATGTGCTGAGCTAAGGCAAGTAAGCTGGTGCAGTCAGATTTCTAAAAATCCAAATTTTACCCTCTCAAACTTGATCAACGGATTTCTGGATCGATGCTTCTGGTTTTCTGGTACTTCTGGTTTTTTGGTACTTCTAGTTTTCTGGTACTTCTGGTACTCTAGTACTTCTGGTTTTCTAACACTTTGTGAAAACTAGGGTTTCACTTTTCGGGAGATCTACCCACTAAAAAGGTGTGTTGAAGGTGCCAAAGAGTTCCTTGGGCTAGGGCGCACTTTTCTAGATGACTTTGAGGCTGAAAAAATTCTTCAATAAAAAGCCCTAATTTTCATGTATGACAATAGTGACATTTTTATTCTTGTGAAAAATGCTCTCTTCATCTTAGCTCTGATACCATGTTAAGGTTTAAGCTATTATTAGGTTTATTTTCAATTTACTAGATAACCATAGTAGAGATAGGATCACTGAGAAATAAATAATCACAAGAGACACATCATTTATCCTGGGAAACCCTCATGGGGGAGAAAACCCATCAAAAACTTCCTTAATATAGATAGACAATACAATGCCAAGAGAATAAACCAAACAATACAGAATGTTCTCTCTCAAGAATGCACCTCTATGTATCTTCCTTCTTCTCCAACTGCAACTCCAAACTTGCGCTCTGATGAACAAGTGAGTGAGTGAGAAAATGAGGCACTAGCCTCTCTTATTTATACAATCTGGCAGACGTTGAACTGAGGTGTCTTTTCACTGGTAGGGTCGGCTTCTCATTCTGCGTGGTTATAACCACTTTAATATATTCTGGGGGCCAACTTCTCATTTAGCCTATTACTATTAGGGTTTGACCAATCTGCAAAAGGGGATTTGGTCCTTTACAATACTTGACATGATCAATCCACAAAAGGGGATTTATATAATGAATAATACATCAATAATAAGTATAATACTCTTTGTAGTTACAATATTTCAACAATATAGAAAAATAACCCAAAACATGAAACCAATTCAGTTCCGTCTACCTAGATAAAAATATGTCTTTGACCATTTTTCCACTGAAATACCCAAACAAAGTATTCCCAACCAAACTGGAGATGTCTATTAGCATTATGTCCCTTCCAACTGCCATTTCTACCTTTCCAGGCCACTCACTCATACAACTCCTTCTACCCCCCCCATTCATTATTTCCATTGTGCAACTTAGCTCCACAAATAACCTCTTCCTTACCCACTTCTCCTGTCGAGACCAGGTATTTCGAAACAAGAATCAACAGAGTAGGAGAAAAGGAATGAGAATTGAAGAATGAATGCATCCTTCCCTCACCTAAACTATGTTAACCCCTGCGGCACAGGCCAAGACATATCTCAAGACCTTTGGATTAACTCCCAACTCTTAGCAATTACTCCCAAAAAATGTCCTTGCATAGTACAAATCTCAAGAGCCATATGAAAAAGGCCCGATGTAAAAATATGATTGCGGTCAAAAATCATGGTCTTTACTCAGTCTGTCCTCATAATTAATTGACTCAATATCCACTTCTTCCATCTACATGTGCCTTCATCAATAAACCAGGATGCTATAAACGAGATCCAAATGGTCTCCCTCTTTCGTTCACCACTAAACTCCTATGTTCTAAGATTTCGATCCTCTTGTTGAAATGAAACAGTCCATAGACATCCATTCTACTAGAAAAGGGGTGAAAAAAGAGGTTGAAACCTCGACCCTGTAGTTCCATCTTAGATACCACAGACCCCGTCCATGATTTCTTCCACATATTATGCTTGCACTAATTAATGTACTTTCAATATGGTGCTTGTAAATGGTTGTTAACTTTTCATATCCAACATTATAAAATGAAGAAGAAAAAAACATAATTGTCCATTATAGATACCATTAAAATGACACATCCACAATATAAATGTCAAAACAAATAATTTACATATCAGTCTTCATTTCCATCACCCCAATTATCTTCCTTGCTTTGCATTATAACATTGTGATAACATCGTTGTTCTAAAAAATATGTTTATATCTTGGATCATGTATCAGTATAAACCACAAATCCCCATCCAACAAATTTAGATCTTAGATCTTGGATCATGTCTCAAAAATATGTTTAGAACTTGGATCATGTCTCATAGCATATTTGTATCTAAAATATAGAAGAGGAATCATGTATTCGACATACATACCCTTAGAAGGTTCATATGGTCATGTGATTTCAACCCCAATAAATTCCCTTCTACAGTGAAGCAATGTCGTAGAGTCAACCCATATAAATAAGGTGCCTTCACACCCAATATAACATCCTTCACCATAGAAAAACCATATTTTTTCAATATATATGGGAAATCACCTTATTTAAAAGAACAATAGGCACCAAACTCTCCTTTAGTTTCTTTTCTTGGCCAATGTATGATTTTCATATTTGAAGCAATAAAATCGATCCTAACAACCAATGGGTTTCTTTTATTCGATGATATGTGGCGCCATAAAGAAGACAAAATATTTTTGAATATATACATTGGATCTATTAAGTGGCCAATCTTCAGATGCTCCCAATATGGAAGATCGTAAATTACATATTTCATTTTCATCCCAATGGGAATTTTCTCAACATAGGTGTCAAAAAATTCAGGATCGTCGAACATAGGTTTCCCATTTGAATCAAACAAGTCTACCATTTCCTTCTCCTTCTTTGTGTCATATTCCCTAATCAAATATGTTGGTTTCATTATTTTAGGTCTCTGGGTTCTCTCTAGTTTACCATTGAAAGCATATGCAACTCTTCTATAAGGGTGTTCTTCTGGGAGGAATACCCTTCAACAGTTGTACAACGATTTTTAGAGGTGGTTGGACCACCTAGTCTTTATAGAAGGTCCACAACATTTACATCCATGATACAATTTTTTTTATAAGACCTACAATGTTAGTTTATACAGAGCACGTTAGTGTCAAAAATATAGTTGCACCAAATTAAGTATGCCAAATAAAATTACAAATATAAACAAATCCATCAACATGCTTACAAGAGTAAATTCCTAGTCTTGGATAATCGTGCATGGTGTACACACATATGCCATACAATGTAAAATACCTCTCCATTGGGATGGGTTTTGATACATCATATACATGTATCCCTTCCCATAATTGCTTCAATTCACAAATCAGTGGTTGGATGTAAACACACATTATCTTCACTTGTCTTCTACTCGGGATTATAAGATCCAACATAAGATGTTCATTCTTCATGGAAAACCANACTGTATTGATCACTACCTCTGACCAAACATAATAGTTATTGTTTTGGAGGGAATACAAGTTAACTCCATCCATGGCTATGCTTAATTGTTGTCTCTGTAATTCATCCTTGAATTTATCAAGCTATGTATCTTCTATATGCTTCATGTCTATTGAATCCACTGGGATTCACATAAATCCTAGCTCAATTCTATGTGAGGCATGCCACCCCCACAACAAGACTAATTGTTTTCAATGAAAGATCCTTTGAATCGATCCTTGGAATTATAAGCATGTGCCTCAAAATATTATGAGGACCATGTGCCTTATCCTTGTTTTTTTATTTTTTTATGGTACCTATCATGACCACATTCTAGACATATCTCTTTGTCTGCATATTCGTTTCTAAATAGAATAAAATCATTCAGACATGTGTGGTATGTATGGACTCAACACCCAACATTTTCAACATTTTCTTTGCCTCTGCACAACTATCAGGAAATATATTATCACTCAAAAGTAGCTTATCTTTGAGTAACCTACAATTAGTGGGAAATATAAATGTACACTATCATTAAGCATGAATAAAATCAACCATTCTCTTCCTTCATTGTGTGATAGGATTCCTTAAAAAATTAGGGGACTTAATGGTTAGTTACCTCAAAAGTGTTGAGAAACACATGTATTACATACCATACATTGATTTCAAGTTCTACATTAACCTTGTTGTCCCTAGTTGGGTAGTTCTTGACCCTTGCTGACTAAAGAGAGGGGCAGTGGAAGCGGATTTCAGAATTTTGAAGAAGGTATCTATGACATCAGCGCCATCCCTAGTTCATTTTGTTGGAATTCATGTAACAACATTCCCTCCATAGATTTGGTATCATGTAAGAAATAATCCATACCAATCTCTATATCATTTCCTTTGTCCCCAACATGTGAGGAACTAGTGTTACTGTAGAAGTTTTGAATTGGTGACTTGAGACGTAGTGGGAATTGAATAGGTGGTTCATTCAACCATTCTTGGTATGCTTCCTCTTTGAGTTGTGCTCGTTTAAAAACAAGCTCGTGACTTGACATCATAGTGGGGTGCAATGATAGATGGTAAAAAGGTCCCTTGTTTTCAGAGTCCTGATTGTAAAAATATTGAACATTATATCGATAATATTAATAACAAAATGCATTAAATATGTTCAAACATTATACCAAACATTTATTAGAAGCATGGGATTTTTTTCCCAATAATAAACATGCAACCAAACACTTTATAAAACAAATTTTGGATTAAGAAATAAATTTACATTAGTTCTATTGAAAATCAAAAAATACAATTACTCAATCATCATTTTCTTATGCCCCAAGGGGTGTCTACATAAAAGATATCCAATTCACGGTGTAATGTCATTGATCAAGGATGGATGCTGGAAGATGGCATGTTATGATTGGTAGGGTAAAGTAATTGCCCATTTTCATCAAACATTTGTTTGTAATATATTTCTCTTGATAAGAGCTTGCATAATTTTAGGACTACTAGAATATCTTACACATCCAGACTTGATCCTAAATATTGATCCTGCAAAATCCAATGAACAATTATTCAACTGCACCTACATACATAACATAAATTCAATGAGATAAATGAATTATAAATAAAATCTAGACTTACTACTATCAGTGGGAGAGATCTTGAAAGACTTGCAATGATATGGAATGAACTAGAATCTGAAGAATTGGCCATTTGATATTATAATTTTTTTTTTTGCATTTGAGTCAAAACCATGATCTTGGGAAACATATAACAATATTACTTCAAACATAATTTCGAATGACTTTTAAAATTCAACGGTGTGCCTAATTATATTATTACACCTTGATGCGTATCCACACAACAACCACACCGTTGTGACGAGCTATGATAAGCACCAAAGAGTGGCCTCTGTTACATCCTACGCAAAGAAAAACTTCCATAATTTCTAAATGTGGAGGTTTTCATTTGCACTTTTTTAATTAAATTGTTTGTCGATGCATTATTACTTATGAACCACACTGGTGCTAGCACACCGACTACCAAAGTTACAAAAAAATAATGTGTTCATTTGTATGCAATTGTTTACATTTGAATTTTATTTATTAGTGTGTTGTTTGTATAGACCGCACCATTGCATTTAGTAATGTATAGCACACCGATGTGTTTATTAATGTATAGCACACCGGAAAAAGTAAGTTACGAAAACAAATAGTGCACACATTTATCATCAATACATCGAAACATACAATGGAAAAATGAGTGGGAATTTCATTTTTTCTAAATTCATGTGTTTATAAATGAAAACCCTATTCATTCGTTCATTCGTTTGCCAAATTTTAGAGGGTATATTTATGCAAGAGATATTTATCAACAAAGTTTTCAGAGTGAGTGGATGTTTTTGAAGAGCCAAATTTGAAAGGGATCAATGTAGGTCACATACGAATCTGTAGAGGAGAAATTTTAGGTATATGATTTCATTCTATTGATTTTATTAATCTTTTCTCCATTTGATTCAACAAATTTTTAGTGCATTCCCAAAAAAATAAAAGGTTTTTATAGTTACTTTCGGTATTGGAAGCCCTAACTTTCTTGTTGTTTCTCTTGTTTTCATTCTCTATATTTCACAATGATTTTTTTTAAGAAACACATTTTTATAGGGTTTGTTTACTTATGTATGGAGGATTTGGTATCCATTGCAATAGGACCATTGATTGCATTGGATCCCAAACTGGCATGTCACTGTCATTTCTTTTTCTTTCAAAAATGACTTCACTATTTTTGATGCACATTATACCAATATAGAGCATTGGTGCCCATATGCATATCGAATGCACTGTTGAATTTGAAATAAAAATAATATTTTTTGAAAAACGTCTTCATTATCAGTAATGTGCATTTTATAGATAGAGAGCACCGATGTGTTTTATCAGATAAAAATCACCGCTTAATTTAAAATGGAAGTAATATTTTTTTTATATGGAAACCATGATGTTTTAAATTTGTTCATGGTTCGACATTCGACAATATGAAATTAACAATACTTATTCATCGATGTGTTTATTAATTCATAAAGTATTGCATGATTACAACAGTTTGTAAAATATTTTTGATTTCACAAGCACAATGTTATCATAAACTGGTATGTATACATATGTGTAATGCACAAGTGCATATACATATGTGTAACACATCGATGCATACTTATTTACTATACGCACTGATGTGTACTTATTTACTATACACATTGGTATATTCTATTGTAAAAAACATAAATTTTATATCTGATGATTCCTAGATTTTATTTTTTTAGGGAGATTATGAACATTCAAAGGGACAAACAAGGGGAAAACCAATACATGCATGTATGGATGTCCAAAAAAGTGTACAAGGAGACGGTAAAAGAAAGGAACATTATTACATCATAGGAGGAGCCATCCCAACAACAATGTGCATCAGAGGTATTCAATCACTTATTTATTCTTTTATGTACATTGAATTTAATTATTGCAAAAAACACTAATTTTCAATTGTTTTGTTGTAGAAAAGAAGAAAAATGGAACCCATTCAACACATAAGGAAGGACGACGAAGAAAAAAAGGGTTCATCGCAAATTGTTTGAGTACTTGTGTTTTCAACCTTAGGATTTCATATTTGTTGTGATCTTAATATTTAAATAATTAATTTACACTCATCCATGAATTTCTTCTAATATGTGCTAACATACAAAGAAGAACCAACTGAAGAATCGTTTGACATTGTGCTAAGTATGGGTTGTGAATATATGTTCAAGTGTCAAGGTTTAAGTGAACAAATTGTAAGTAGTTATGTTGTTTAGCTTCCCTCATTTTATAATTAATGGAACAACAAGAAACCTTCATATTAATTATATCAATTGCGCTTTGTCATGGCGTATTAAACATTCAAGAAACAAAGTATGGAGAGCAACCAACATAAGATATTTTGAGATATGACATGCAACATGGCTCCGAAAGAATATGTATTGATTATGAAACACTCACTGCTATGGTACGTTTCTTTTTTATACAATCATGTATATTCTACTATATATATAAATGTAGATATATTTATTATACTTTATTTCTATGTTTGTAGATGGAACGTGAAGAGGATGAACATAATTTTTTTTTTTATCAATAAGACATTAGGTTAAATAACCAAAGGACAATATCGCCTACGAGTGATGAAGAAATGAGAAATATATGAAGCTCTAGCGATGACAACAATTCAAGTGATGAATGACAATCAATAAAATTGATTGTTGCTTCAAGTTGTATGTTTTGAAAGATTTGCCTATGAAAATCAAGGATTTTGTTTAATGTACTTGATATATTGTCCCAATTGCATGAAGACATGTTACTGACAAGTGTAAAAATTACATGTTAGTTGTATCTTGATTATTGTGGACCTTTATGTTGTCCCATTTTGTCTGACCATGGGTCTCTTATTCATATACAATAAAATGGGTTTCTTATTTTATTGCATTGTCAAATGTTTTGTTGTTGATTAATTAATATGTGAATGATTTAAATTGTTACAAATAAAAGAGGTGTAATCTATTGGATAACACATTAATGAAATGATTATATCAAAATGCAATAATAAAATTATAAAAAAACAATATTATTATAAAAAATATTTGATTTTGAGATGATTAATTGAAGTTTTGTAAAAAAGACAATTAATTAAAATATATGCATATCAACGCATTGTACTTTTATGAACTCAATCAACGGTGTGTACCGTAATATAAAAATCAATGTGTATTAAGGATTTATACGTACCCGCGTCTATTAATTATATTTAAGCATTGATGTCAAATATCGAGAAAAAACATCATTCCTTAAATGATATAACATGTGATTATATTTATCGCTTCACGGTGTTCATGTTTATAATATGGACGGGTGCTTTAAATATACTATACAGACTATTTCTTTTAATATAATATATCCACCGATACATTTAATCTGATATATGCATTGGTACTTTGTAACAAATAATAGCACTGACATCCCATCCAAAATATTTTAAATTTCACTATTCTTCGATGCATAGAGTAATACACAGACTAGGACACATGAATTATACAAGCACCAAGGTGTACATAACATGTAAAAGCACTGATGTGTTAACTAACTTAGAGAGCATCAACGCTGCATACGCAAACAATGCAGAACCATTGCGTAACAATTATAAGAGCATCAATGTTACATACAACAAAAAAGGAGAATTCGATGTGCACTATATAAAGGCATCGATGTCTTTTAATTTGTATGTACGCACTAGTGCACTTTAACAATAAAAGCATCGAAAAATAAAAACTCCACTACAACTTCCGCCCACCCAAAAATTTTCAGTTATATGGAACATGTGTTAAAACCTCTGCTTCAAATAACAAAGGTTGTCGTGGAGGTTGTAGAGGAGGTTTTTTTGTTTTTTTTTTTTCCAAATCTTGTAACACTAAAAACCTCCACTAGAAAGTGTTCTCCTTATAATATTATTTATCTTTTTGTCATCTATTTTAGCTATTGGGTTTTAAAACAACACCATTAAGAGCATGTAACTTTGAGTAATGAGTTTAATTTAATTTAAATAATGTGTATTATTTACAATGGATGTGAAGATTAATCATTAAAAATGTTATGAAGTTAGAACTATGTGATGACAAAATTATACATGAACTTGTCAATTAGTAAGCATGTGGTGAGGCTTCAAATTTGGGGCATATTGACCTATGTACTAAGTTTGAACAAGGAAATATTCATAAAAACATATTATTCCATACACAAGTGTTATTAGAATCACGGTTGGAATTTGGAGGGAACCTTTCCTTCTGATCATATGTTTTTTTTATAGTTTAGTGATTAGCAATCCTTGACAAAATTTCATTGTAGATAAAACACATGGTAGGATGAGAGTGGACACACTCATTGCTCAAAGAGGTGTTGGGGATGCCCTTTAACGTTGTTCTTGTGGGGATGTGGGTTCCACCCTTCTTCACATTTACCACACAAACATTTACCATTTCATATTCCTTGAATTTATATATCCATGATATATAAAAAGTAATATATAAAAGGTATCATACATTCTATGTTCTTATAAAAAATTAACATGTAATATTAATGTATGCACATGACCTAATTTAACTTATGTAGTGAGTTATTTTGGCCAATACATGGTGACTATTATTGGGCTCGTGATTTGGTTGTTTAATGATGCTGATTGAATCCTTTTTTATCGATATGTATGTATTAATAACCATTTTGAAGAAGTTTTGAAGGATTTCATAGAAAATCATAATAGCTTATTCCAGGTATGTGTAATTGATGTTTTGTGATGATTTTGAGTTTAATACAGCTCGATTTAATGATTAAACAAAGCTAATGCACGATCTGTGTGTCACAGGGAAAAATCACATGGCGTTTTTTCATCCAGTAGCCCATCCAGTACTCCATATGGAACTGCGTCCAATACTTCATCCGACACTGCATCCAACACTAAAAACGAGGGCGAGTTGGCGATTGTTACATCGGTAGCCTGTGCTGGGTGAATCGACGACATGGGTTTTGCTCACGCTCATGGCCTCCAATTACTGAGCTCTTGACATCTAGAAGCCACAAGCAGTTATAGTGCATTTAATGGAATTTGTTGTTTTTAGAGGAGGTCGACCTCTCGAATTGTAACTGTTATAAATACCATAGTAGTGGTCAGACAGAGAGGTTAAGAATTGTGAAGCTAGAATTGTTTTTTATATGTAACTCAAGACATTTTTATAAAACTTGTGCAAGATTTCATTTTTAATTTAAATGCCAACATCGTGTTGATTTATCTCGTGATTCACTGTTGAGGAGTAGCCATGACCTACTGGGGGCCCCACTAGTGGTCTAGGTGAATATTTAGATAGTTAGCTTGTGTATTGGAGCTGTGCAATTGTCATTTCTTCCATTTCCTGTTATATGTGTTTTTATCATTTCATATGCTGTGTGTTTGTTGTTCATAGCTTAATTGTTTCAATTTCCTTTTTGTAGGTTGCTTGTAAAGGATAGTTGTTAATATGCTGTGTCTTTTTAATTAATTAGTAAATAGCTTGCAAGCTTAGCTACTGACCTTGTTGTATGATTGAATGCTAGTTTGAATTTATGCAGGTTGAAATAGAATAGTTAAAACATTGTATTGAGTTAATACAGAGTATAGAGTTTCTTTGGCAAAGTTTCAATGGATGAATAGATGCTAGCTTTGATTTTAATTCATCGTCTTCTTATCTAGTTTTCTTATTTATTTTGCTTATCAATTTTCCTGTAGTATGTTGAAGTAGAATTGGAATTTAAATTATGTTTTTATACGCATTTTAACTTGCAATTTGAATTGTTAATAATAGGATTAGCTTAGTTTATTTTACGAAACTTCCATTCTAGAATTAAATTGCAATTTTAAATAGAAGTTTGAGTTTGAATGAAGTTTTAGTTATAAGTATTTAATTGTGTGAATTTTCTTATCTTAGCATAAGATTGCATTTGAATTAAGTAGAATAGTGTTTTCTTATTGTTGATGATTAATGCATAAATTGAAAGATCACATGGATTTTCAGGATAGTTGATATTTCTTCTATGATGGCTAAGCTCTCATTAGATTGTCTGATTCATACTTTCCATTTCTCCATATAAGTTAATATTGAAATTATTCCTCTTGAGTTATCACTAATCGTTAGATTCCATCGTGATGTCATAAGACATAGAAGACATAATCATCATCATTATGTTTGAGGTTTCTTGTTATTGTAGATTAAGAGTAATTGTTGATTAATCTTTGAATATTGTCATAATGATTTTAATTCAATAGTTTAAGATTTCCCTTTGTAGATTATAAGTGATTATAGATTTCGTCTTAAGAATAAAGTTCACTTGCTTAATAGTTTGATTAGTTACCTCTTGAGTAGTTTTGATTAGTTTACTTGTTGAAGAAGTTTCCATAGGTTAGTTATTTGATTGCTTATTAGTTTACTTGCTAAAGAAGTTTCCATAGGTTGGTTATTTGATTGCTTATGTGTTTACTTGTTGATTCTCATTAATTTAAATATATTGATTAGATTAGTTTGTTGTTGCTATTGTTCATTGAGGTGAATAGATTAAATATATGGCTTGCTTTTGTTCATTAGATTAAATAGATTAACTTGTTCAAAGTAGGGTTTTTATTTTCTTCTTTAGGAACAATCCATTGATCTATTGTTTAAAAGTTTCTTAGGGTAGATAGTTCAAGTTTCTTGATAGGGTTTTCTCATTGATAGTCTTTGCTTAAGTAGACTAGCCCTTAGATAGACCATATCCTTAGTTAGACTATACTTCCTCTAGATTTTTTGCCTTGGCACATATAGTGCTACAACTCTAAGTTTACTTACTCTGGGTGGACAATTTAATTGAGGGATTTAGTGCATATAGAACACCCATCATTTTTGGCACCGTTGTTGGGGAGTTGTCTTAAGGTAGGAAATAGTTAGGTGATAGATCATTTCTAAACATTAGCATTATTTTGGTGGCAGGGGAACTTTAAGACGAGAGGTAATAACCTACACATATGTTATAGCAGGTTACCGCAAACCTAATGGTAGTTTTTCTTTTTGTTTTCTTTCATGAATAGACCTAGGGACCCAAAAGTTAGATACATTAAATCCAAATCAGACCTTTCAACCAAGTTTCCTTTTGACCTTTTCGGGGGAAGGAACATTCCACTCATAAACTCCGCAGGCCGATACCGAAAAGTAGGAACTAGCTTGACCCAAAGAGCTAAAGAAGTCTTTGAAGAGACTAAAATAGGGAGCACTATAGAACAAGAAATTGAAGCATCAGTAATAGTGGGACAAGAGGCAAGACCACTCGAGCCTTCCACAGAACCAACCAAACCTTTTTTTTCTTACCACCATAATGAGATCCTAAATTTGTAGACATCATAGACCCTGAACAGGTGAATACTTTGTTTGGTAGTTCAAACAACATAATTGTTTCCAAAATTGAAACAGAAACTTTGGCACCAATAATCTCAACTGGATCGAGTAGAGTCCCAAACATACAAGTAGTCAGAAGACCTTCCCATCATAGGGATACCTTTCTTAGACAAAAACCTTGGGATACTTTGTTCTCTTCAAGGATAAAACCACCTAGGTACTCTCTTTTTGGAAACAGAACCAGTATGGAGGACCAGGAGGATCATGAAAATGTAAGACACGAGGAGGGAGAAGAAGTTGGAAACCAAACCGAAACTACCTCTGGGTTCCCAATTTTGGACACCACACCGAATGTCAATATGAAAAATATTTCCCTCTCAACACTGCCCACCTTTTACAGTAAAAGTAGTGAAGACCTAGATACCTTCCTATTTTAGTTCGACATCTTGTGTAGGAGCTACAACTACTTACAATATGCCCATAAACTAAAACTCTTTCCTGCCACCCTCAATGACTCTTCACTAAAATGGTTCATGGGGTTGGGAGAGGCCAATATTAGGTCTTGGGAAGCCATGAAATATATATTTCTTAAGAAGTACCAAGACTACTGCAATACCAAGGATTCTCATAATGATATTTTCAAAGTCCAACAATTAGAAGACGATAATCTCGAGAATTATATGGAACAATTTTCTTATATCTCCTAGAAATCAAAATACCATGACCTTCCAGATGATGCTGTTAGGGCCCTTTTCCTTAAGAGAATTTCAGAGGAATACCTAGAGATACTTAACCTGATGGCATCCGGTGACATATCCCATAAACCATTTTTCGAAATCTGTGAAATGTGTAATAATTACTCAAGGAGTAGAGCTAAAACATGGAAGAATGTTCGAGATCCTTATAGTAGAAACTTAAAACTAGTTAGTTCAGGTGGTATCACGAGGGTAGAGATAGGGAACCTTTTAGAGAATTTCAAAACAGATATCTTAAGCACAATAGGTTCCCAGTTGGACAACCTAAAGATTAAAAAGAAACAGGAGGAGGAAAATGCAACAATGAGCATATTTTTCCCAAGATGTAGGAGGAAGCATTCCTCAAGAGAATGCCCATTAGATAACATTTTAGTTTGTGGCTTCTACACATAAGACCACTCAACTGAGAAATGTGCATCATTTCCCAGTCTGTTACCCATCTACARGAGTGGGGATCTTGGGGAATCCTCTTATGCACCTAGGAGGCCATGGTAGCCTAGGAATAAGCCTGCATACCCAGATCCACAGTCTCAAGTTCCGCCCTACTATCAATGACCACAACAGGGGAACATAACAAGTTGGAAAAAATGGTCTAAAYAGTACCAACATCCTTGGCTTCAAGGATGGAGATAAGAGCATAACCAAGGGAACCCTCAAGCTCCACCTGTCCCTATTCCCAACCATCCTTACCCTCAATTTCCACCAAACATTCTGCAACTTCTTCCAGGTTTTGTTCCACCACCGTTACCTCCTATTCCACAACAACTGCAACAATACTAGAATGCAAGCTCCCCAAGACTGAAATTATTTCCGGCACAGCCAGTGCCCAATCCCAATAATAAACCCACTCAACCTCTTCACAATGTTTAGATGCAAGCCTTCATGACGTATGTTATTTCTCATATTCCATTGCAGGGGATTCAACTAATGTTGGGAAGAGTTCTGAACAGGTAGAGACCTTCAATAGTCATCTGAGAAGAAGAAGAAGAGGAAACCCCCAAACAAACCACGAATGACACTAGGTGGGAAGATGTTATTACTCCTAAGGACCAAGAACCCAAGCTTCCCCAAAATGAAAATTCACAAATTACGAAGGCCCCTCCTTATCCAGAAAGATTAGTGATCGAGAAACCTACCACCCAATCAGAATTTGACATCTTGAATGAATTGAATAATATTTGTGTCAAGATTACCTTGCTTCAATCCATTAAGGATATTCCAATCTACAGTAAGGTGGCCAAAGAAATGTGTATTAAGAAGCCAGGAAGGAAGCAAAAGGATCCTCCAACAATACATTTGATAGGAGAACTTTTTGAGTACATATCAGAGCAGCCTGAGGTTGAAAAATATGGGAACCCAGGAAACCCCGTAGTGACCATAAGCATTAATGAGGTTTCCATTGGGATCACTCTCATAGACCTAGGGGTAGCCATCAATGTTATGACTATTACTACCTTGGAGGAATTACATTTAAAACCTCTTCTTAGGCCTACCCCAACCATTTTGGAATTAACAGATAAGACTAGGGTTATACTTGAAGGAATTTTGGATGATATCATAGTTAATTTAGCCTCATGGGAGTACCCAATATACTTTTTGGCCTTCCACTCAAAGGACCCTACCAAAGGCCATCCCATTATTTTGGGAAAACCTTGGTTAGACACAACCAATGCATTTATTGGTCGTAGAGAGGGGGAGATGACCATCTCAAATGGAGTCTCTATCCAAAAGCTCACCATATATCCACCAGCCCAACCTATCATGGAGAATCTATGGTGGCTTGAATTTCCATACGAGAATGAGGACTGGGAAGAACCCATGTTTCCATGTGATCATTCATGGGCACTTTAGGAGCATACAATGAAGAATGTGATAAACCAGTTTATTTCTGCTATCACGTGTGTTGATTTTCCACTATATTTTCCCCAGTTTGAGTACATGTTTGGGGAAGAATTTCAGGAACAATTGGACCCATCGGTTTTGTCGATGAGTCTACCACATCTTATACCATGCCCTACGAGATTAGTCCAGGGAAATTTCTACACATAAATTCTGGACTAAATGCAGACCAATAAAAGGAGTTAGTGAGTATCCCTAAAAAACAATCAGGGGCATTCAGTTGGGAATACAATGACATGAAGGGTATACACCTTGACACATGCATTCATTGCATATATACCCAGGGGGAAGTAACACCTGTTAGGAAACACCAGAGAAGGATGAACCCAACACTCAAGGATATAGTAAAAGAGGAGATCCAAAAGTTATTAAATGTCAGGTTTATTTATCCCATATACAACAGTAAATGGGTGTCCCCTCTTGTAGTGGTTCCAAACAAAGTGACTGGGAAATGGAGAATTTGTGTTGATTTCCACGAGCTTAACAAGGCCACTCTGAAGGATTATTTTCTCCTTCCTTTCATTGACCAAGTTTTGGATACCCTTCCCGGAAATAAATATTTCTTCTTTTTAGATGGATATAGAGGGTACAATCAAATTCTCATAGCACCCGAGAATCAGGACAAGACTACATTTACTTGTCCTTAGGGAACCTATGCCTATAGGGTCTTACCATTTGGATTGTGTAATGCTCCTACCACATTTGAATGAGAAGTACTAGGGATATTTGTTGATATTATTCATGATTGTGTGGAGGTATACATGGATGACTTCACAGTATATGGAAATACTTACCAGGAAGCCTTAGATAACTTAGAAAAAGTCCTTATCAGATGCCAAGAAATGAACCTGTCTTTAAGTCATGAAAAATGTAAAATGTTGTTAACTAAAGGACTGGTTCTAGGACATCACGTTTCATCTGAAGGGATTAAAGTTGATCCTGCTAGGATTGAGTTCATCTTCAGACTTACATCCCCCAAGACTCAGAAATAGGTGAGAATATTTCTTGGACATGCCGGATATTACCGATGATTTATTGAAAATTTCACAAAGATTGTTGCACCTATGTTTGGATTGTTAATAAAGGATGTTGATTTTGTTTGGACTGAGCAGTGTCAAACTACCTTTGAAACCCTGGAAGATAAGTTTTCTGTGGCACCAGTTCTTAGAGGGCCCAATTGGGCTCTCCCATTTCATATATCCACTGATGCCTCCGACACTACAATAAGAGGAGTATTAGGGCAGAAAAAAGACAAGCAACCCTATGCCATTTATTTTGTGAGCAAGAACTTGTCCCATGATGAGTTAAAATATACAGTTACCGAGAAGGAATTATTGGTAGTATTTCATGCTATAAATAAGTTTCGCCACTACATCAAAGGTTACAAATTATTTTCACACACATATCATTCCTCCATTAGATTTCTCATGAATAAACCCATAACTAATGGCCGAGTGACTAGGTGGCTCTTGTTATTGCAAGAGTTTCATATCACTGTGCTTGATCGACTTGGAAAGGAGAATTTGGTAGCTGATTTTATTTCATGAGTAAAAAATGAGGATGACAATATTCCTGTAGATGATAGTTTCCCAGGCGAGCACCTTTTTTCCCCTTCTGTAAAAACCACATGGTTTGCAGATATGGAAAACTATTTGGCTACTAGGAAGTTACCGTCTCATTTGTCACCTCATGAAAAACGTAGAATTATCACTCAAAGTGCCAATTACTCTTGGGTTGGCCATAACCTTTTTCATATAGGTCCTGATTTGATTATTCGTAGATGTGTCCGAGAAGACGAGATACTAGAAATATTATGAAGTTGTCATGATGGACCATGTGGTGGCCATTTTTATGAGAAACGTACAACATATAAGGTGTTACATTCAGGTTACTATTGGCCTAGAATTTTCAAGGATGCTGCCAAGTATGTGAGGAGTTGTGATAGTTTTCAAAGAATAGGAAGACCCACGTCAGCTGTCAAAATGCCCTTGCGTGCCCAAGTTATGATAGAATCTTTTGAGAAATGGGCCCTTGACTTTGTAGGACCAATTTCACCCATGTCACGTAAGAAAATTTATATTTTGGTTTGTATAGATTATGTCACCAAGTGGGTAGAGGAAAAATCCCTATTTAGGGATACAAAAAAATCCATTGTCGAATTTATTTATGAAGACATATTTACCTGCTTCGGTGTTCCTCATGAAATTGTTACAGACCAAGGCACTCAATTCACTTTCAAGATGATGAGAGAACTAGCAGAGAAATATGGGATTAAGCACTACAAGTCTTCTCCATACCACCCGCAAGATAATGGTCAGGTAGAGTCTACAAACAAAGTTCTGGAAGCTATCCTAACCAAGACTGTTCAATTGCATCATCAAGATTGGGATGATAGGTTTCCATAGGCTTTGTGGGCATATCAGACCACCTGGAGAAACACCACTAGGCATACCCCTTATGACCTAGTGTATGGGAAACAAGTACTTCTACCAATAAAATTCCAAGTGAGGACCTTCCATATTGCCAGAAAATTGTGATTAAACTTAGATGAGGCCCGGAAACAACGAGCCCTACAATTAAATGAGTTGGATGAGATCTTACAAGATGCTATCCAATGAACAATATTAGTCCAAAAACATAGGAGCAAGTGGCATGAAAAGTTTATTAAGAAGAAACACTTCCAACCTAGTGATTGGGCTTTGTTGTTTAACTCCTGATTTAAAACTTTCAAAGGAAAACTCACCACTTGGTGGTTGGGTCCTTACGAGGTAGTCACCGTATATGAAAATGGAGTTGTGAAATCAAAACAATTGATGATGGACAAGTCTCCTTTGTAGTAAATGGACACCGACTCAACCTTTATCACATGCCCATTTCCAAAGAATATTTTCTATAGGTCATGTAAACTGACAAGGCATTGGCCTTAGTAGATGGGGAAGTCCCCCCTTGTTCTTGAATTTTTTCTGAATTTTCGACTGTACATATGTAAATAATTTTAAATTTTGTTGATAGACAATTCTAGATATTTGTGTAGGTATTTATTTCACCATGAATAAACAGTTTCAAGGAGATTTAAAGGAAGGATTTTTCTTCAAAATATTACTATAATTGAACCTTGTTGTCTATCAAGAATCAATTGAATAATGACTTGCTGTAATTAGCCATATTTTTGCAAAGATTTTCATCTTTTTTTCTCAAGGCATCTTAAATAACAACTGCTCTTAAACCTTCACCACTATATAAGGAAGTGATACTGATGCAGGAGCATTGCCAACATCAAGCGAGCTAGCGCGGAAGCCAAAAGACAGCTGGACAAGCGCCAGCGCAAATTTTGAAATTACCTTGGAATTGATGCGCCATCTTAAATAGGATAATTAAGAAGGAGCACACTTGTATAATGTAAACAGACCTTGAGAGATTGCTCTTGTCCTTAGTAGGTAGAAGGCATTTATAGTAGTTAATGTAAAGTAGATAGAATTCAATTCTAGATTAGACAGTTTTAGAGCGCAAGAGGTAAACAAGATATAGACACCCTCATTTGTGTATTGTAACATAGAAGTGTATTATGATCATAGAGGAGAAGTAGAGAGCTGTGTAGCAGACTCCATGTACAAAAGTTCTGAATTTATACAAAGGAAGCTGTGATTCAGACCCATGGTGTTCATATTCTCTGTGTATGCATCTTTGAATGTTATGCTCATGAATGTTTTACTCTTTCTGTCATGCAATTGCTTTTATTCTATGTATGAATGATTTCTTGTTGAATGTTTGAAATCTAAGGGGAAAGAGGAAAGGAATGAGTTTCAATTGTTTCTCTACCTGAGAAAGAGTTCCTGCAAGGAGTGCGGTTGAATTGTCTGCAAGGAGTGCATCGACAAGGTGTTCAGAGGTTCGTCTCTGAGAGCTCAGGAGGGATAGCTTTTGTTCTCATTCACCCAAAAAGTGCAGTTGGGTAAATGAGCCGTGTAAGGAGTGCGCAGGCTAGGTGAAGTCTCAGGGTTGTGGACCTGAGTGAAGCATTGAAAGACTGCTGCTGCAGTTGTGCGTAGAGTCAAAGGATTTCAACACTTGGATGTGTCTGAAAATCTGCCGCAAGGAGTGCGTGTAGAGATTTTATAAAAGGTTTAGAATTGGAAAAGGTTCAAAGCTCAGGAGGAGTAGGACCATATATCCAAGCCACAAGGGCCGTTGGATTTACACGTATATACTTGTATGGGGTTTTCGTGGGTGGAAGTCTTGTAAACCTTGCAACAGGAATTGCGAGATCATGAAACACGATATCTCGAAAGCTAAGGAGATTGTGTGGGCCACGGAGGAGTCAGTGAGTGGACAGGTGGTGCACTAGTGGCGAGTAGTCAACTCCATTGACCGTTTCGAAGATTCATGGAGTGAAGTTCCGAACACATTGCATTAGGATTCGCGATATCATGAAGTCCAAAGTGCCGATGAGGTGAAGTGGCATTGAAAAGTCAAAGCTCGCGAAGTGTACCGGAGTTTCGGCAAGTCGGGATTCAGGAATCGTGGGGACAAGTTTCTCAACATCACGATCGCCGAAATCACGATAGGGAAAATCCCGAAAGGAAAAAGGAAAGGTCAGCATTGATTGTTTTGGGTCTTGGGGATTCGAAAGACCAACGCTTGACCACTGGATTCACGAAGTTGCGAAGTAAGATATCCCAAGTGTAAAGAGGGGATCCCGTGAGAGTTTGTTGTGGGTGCAGATTTCCCGATAGGGAAATAGAAGAGTCGTTTAGAGTTCTTCGGGCCAGTGGGAAAGGAAAGATCCTGTGTTGACGTGGACCTTTCGACCTGCGGGTTGTGGAGGGAGCGTGCGTTGACGTCAATTTTGGTATCAGAGCACAAAAAGGTTCTTTTCTTTCTGTAGCAGAGAAGAAAAAGAATTCTCTATGCCGCCGAGGAGAAGGGACAGGAAAACACCCAATCCACCAGTGGATAGGGAAATGCCGAGAAGAAGAGGTAGGCAGATGACAGATCCATCCATGGAGAGAGAAATGTGTGATCTACGAGTTAGACTCGAAGACATGGAGACAGAACAAAGACGCACAGTTAGTGCGGGGGATCTCAGTGATTCTGAGAGTGAAGCTGAGGCTTAACATGAAGAAGAAGTTGCAGCTGAAGATGCATCAAACGAACGTTTGATCAGAGCTATTGCAAGGATGGGTGCAAGAGCAAAGATGGACATTCCAGTTTGTGAGGGAAACTTGGATGCAGAGGAGCTTCTAGACTGGATTAGAGCTTTAGACACATACTTTGACTATGAAGATGTCGAAGAGGACAAGAAAGTCAAGCATGCTATCATAAGATTGAAGGGACATGTAGCATTGTGGTGGGATGAACTACAAGCTGACAGACGCTGCAAGGGCAAGTAGAAGATCAAGAGATGGGATAGAATGATCACAAAGATGAAGGAGAAATTCATCCCCAAAGATTATCAAATTACTCTGTTAAGGGGAATGCAGAACCTGAGACAGAAGCTGATGACAGTGAAAGAATACACTGAAGAATTCTATAAGCTGAACATCAGGGCAGGTCATCGGGAAAGCGATGATGAAAAAGTTTCCAGATATCTGAATGGTCTGAGATATGATATTCAGGATGAGATGAGCATGGTAACCATCTGAATGGTGGAAGATGCTTACCAGATGGCTCTGAAAGCAGAAGAGAAGCTGAGCTGAAAGCAGAGTCAGAGAGGCCAAGGCAGAAGTCAGCCCAGAGGCAAATCAGTTGCCCAGGATAGATACCAGAAGCCCAAAGAAGATTGGAAGAAACCTCAGACTCGAACTGAGAGAGATGGAACCTCACATAGAGGACAATACGCTGAACAACGAGGGAAGCATACTGAGCAGAGAGGAGATTATGCTGACAATAATACTTTTCCTCGTAGTAGAGGTAGAGGTAGAGGAAGAGGTGGAGTAATAACATTCTTCACGTGTGGAAAGAATGGGCACAAGTCTTACGAGTGTCCAGATAAAAAGAAGGAGAGTGGAGAAACTCACATCGCAGAAGGCCAGAGGCGAGATGTTGAGACAGAAGATGCTGAAGGTGGAAGATCGCTAATGATGTGAAAAGTCCTTTTGACACCCGAGAAAGAGGAGGAGAGTTCAGTCCAAAGGACCAGACTTTTCAGGATTTCTTGCAAGACCAAGGATAGGGTATGCAAGGTCATTGTAGATAGTGGTAGCACGAATAATCTCATTTCTATGGAGATGGTAGAAAATCTAGAGCTGGAGACAATTGATCATCCAAGCCCATACAGAGTTTCGTGTCTACAGAAAGGACACCAGGTAACTGTCACTAAACAGTGTTTGGTTGAATTTAAGATAGGAGGATATAATGATAAGATATTATGTGATGTCATTCCTATGGATGTTTTTCATCTATTGCTGGGTAGACCATGGAAATATGACAAAAATGTGATTCATGATGGGAGAATGAACACATACACCTTAGAGAAGAATGGGAGGACACACATATTGCTTCCAATTAAAGATAAGGAGGTGAAGCCGGAAGTAAGAAACACTGTACTTCTCATGAGTGGGAAGGAACTTCTTACAGAGGTCAAGAAGAAGGAAGAACCACAGTTCATCGTGGTTAGGAAACTGAAGATTGTTTCGACCAGCACACGAGTGGATGATTTACCAGAGGAAGTTCAGGAACTGCTAAAAGAGTTCCCTGACATAGTAGTGGATGAATAACCTCGTTCGTTGCCACCGATTAGAAGTGTGAGTCATCACATTGATCTCATACTAGGAGCCAGTTTGCCAAACAAAGCCATGTACAGACTGATGTCACAAGATAATGAAGAAGTTAAGAGACAAGTCCAGGAATTGTTGGACAAAGGTTTGGTCAGGGAAAGTTTGAGTCCATGTGCTGTTTCAACAGTACTCAATCCGAAGAAAGACGGAGGCTGGAGGATGTGTATTGGTTCGAGGGAAATTAACAAGATAATCATCCGGTACAGATTTCCATTACCGAGGATGGATGATCTGATGGATTGCTTGAGTGGAGCAAAATATTTTTCAAAGATTGATTTGAAAAGCGGTTATCACCAAATCCGCATGAGAGAAGGTGATGAATGG
>JASDQU010101319.1:317113-346537 GCA_032191745.1 Picea mariana
GCCATGTACAGACTGATGTCACAAGAGAATGAAGAAGTTAAGAGACAAGTCCAGGAATTGTTGGACAAAGGTTTGGTCAGGGAAAGTTTGAGTCCATGTGCTGTTTCAACAGTACTCAATCCGAAGAAAGACGGAGGCTGGAGGATGTGTATTGGTTCGAGGGAAATTAACAAGACAATCATCCGGTACAGATTTCCATTACCGAGGATGGATGATCTGATGGATTGCTTGAGTGGAGCAAAATATTTTTCAAAGATTGATTTGAAAAGCGGTTATCACCAAATCCGCATGAGAGAAGGTGATGAATGGAAGACAACATTCAAAACAAACGAAGGGTTGTATGAATGGCTTGTTATGCCGTTTGGCTTAACAAATGCACCAAGTACCTTCATGAGGTTGATGAATGAAGTCTTGAGGGAGTTCATCGGAAAATTTGTTATCATGTATTTAGATGACATACTGGTTTACAGTAAAACAGTGGCATAGCATCTGAAGCATTTGGCTACAGTGATGCAGAGATTACAGCAAGAGAAGCTGTTGATAAACATGAAGAAGTCCTCATTCATGAAGACATAGCTCATTTACTTGGGGTTTGTTATTTCTGCAGATGAGTTAAGGATAGATCCAGATAAGGTGGAGGTAATCAAGAATTGGCAATCACTGAAGAATATCTTTGAAGTGAGAAGTTTTCACGGATTGGCTAGTTTCTACCAAAAGTTCATCAGGAATTTCAGTGGAATTGACGCAGCGATGATGGACACTGTGAAAAAAAGACACAAATATTTTCACCGGACAGAAGAGGCTGAGAAAAGTTTTAATCTGTTGAAGAGGAAGATTACAGAACAACCAGTTTTGGTGTTGCCGTATTTCAGAAAGATATTTCAAGTGAAATGCGATGCAAGTGGATTTGCAATCGGGGCAGTATTGAGTCAGGAAGACAGGCTGATAGCATACTTCAGCGAGAATCTGAATGAAGCGAAGGTGAAGTACTCCACATATGACAAGGAGTTCTATGCTATCATACATGCATTAAATAAATGGAGGCATTACTTGATCCCGAAAGAGTTTGTCTTATACAGTGACAATCATGCATTGCAGTTTGTGACTCAACAGAAAAAGTTGAATCAGAAACATGTCAAATGGGCTGAGTATATGCAGAATTTCACTTTTTTTATTAAACATATTTCTGGTACTGCTAACAAAGTGGCTGATGCTTTGAGCAGGAAGTGTTTGTTGTTGCAGGAGTTCAGAGTCAAAACGTTATGTTTTGATGATCTCAGGGACATGTACGCAGATGATCAGGATTTTAAGGAAGCGTATGAAGCTGCTGAGAATCCAATTCTCAGAAACGGAAGCCAGTGGGAAGAATATATGATCCAGGAAGGATTGTTGTTCAAGGGAAATCAACTGTGTATTCCGAAATGCTCCATGAGGGAGAACTTGCTAAAGGAGAAACACAGTGGAGGATTAGCAGGGCACTTTGGTCACGACAAGATGTTCGCAAAGTTGAATGAGTCATATTTTTGGCTGGGAATGCGAGCAGATGTCAAGAGATTCATGGACATATGCAAAATTTTCCAACATTCGAAGGGAAGGAAACATAATGCGAGGTTTTATCAACCATTTCCTATACCAGAAAGGCCATGGGATGGAATTAGCATGGATTTTGTATTGGGGTTGCCAAGAACACAAAGAGGATTTGATTCGATCTTTGTGGTGGTGGATAGATTTTCTAAGATGGCACACTTCATTCCATGTCAGAAGACCAGTGATGCAACTCACATTGTGAACCTGTTTTTCAAAGAAGTCATTTGACTTCATGGGTTGCCAAGAAGTATAGTTTCGGATCGAGACACTAAATTCATAGGGAATATTTGGAGGACCTTATGGAAGAAGTTGGGAACTAACTTGTCGTTTAGTTCAGCTTATCATCCTCAGACGGATGGACAGATAGAAGTGGTGAACAAGAGTCTAGGAGACTTGCTGAGAATCTTGGTGACAGAACAACACAGCCAGTGGGACAACATATTACCACAGGCAGAGTTTGCTTATAATGACTCGGTTAATAGGAGAACAGGGAAAAGTCTGTTTCAGGTTGTCTATGGCATGCAGCCGAGAGGAATTTCTGAACTGAGAGATTAAAAACAGAATGCAACTAGGAGTGCTAGTGCAGAAGCTTTCGTAGAGGCGATGAAAGAACTTCACAGCCAGGTGAAGGAGCGACTACAGAATTCAAGCCAGGATTACAAGCGCAAAGCAGATCAACACAGAAGACAACTTCAGTTTGAGGTTGGTGACTTGGTTCTGGCACATTTGAGAAAGTAAAGGTTCCCGAGAGGAACATATAATAAATTGAAGATGAAGAAAATCAGACCATGTAGGGTCTTGAATAAATTTGGGGCGAATGCTTACAAGATTGAATTACCCGATGGGATCGGAATCTCTCCGATATTCAATATCTCAGATTTGTACCCATATAAAGCTGAGGAAACAGGGACTGGAAATGAGCAGCCAGTGATTCAGTGGACGAAGAAGATGCCAGTTACAGAAAATCCACACATGGAGAGCATACTGGACAAGAGAGTAAGCAAGAAGACCATGTGAAAGCAATATTTTGAATATTTGGTCAAATGGAAGGGCCATCCAGTTGAATATGCCAGCTGGGAGAACAAAGTGGAGATACAGAGGCATGGATAGACCATGCGTGAGCTCATGGACAGGAGCCCATGGAAATTTTCAAGCCAGGGAGTATGATGCAGGAGCATCGCCAACATCAAGCGAGCCAACGTGGAAGCCAAAAGATAGTTGTACAAGCGCCAACGCAAATTTTGAAATTACCTTGGAATTGATGCGCCATATTAAATAGGATAATTCAGAAGGAGACCACTTGTATAATGTAAACGGACCTTGAGCGATTTCTCTCATCCTTAGTAGGTAGAAGGCATTTATAGTAGTTAATGTAAAGTAGATAGAATTCAATTCTAGATTAGACAGTTTTAGAGCGCAAGAGGAAAACGGGATATAGACACCCTCATTTGTGTATTGTAACATAGAAGTGTATTATGAGCATAGAGGAGAAGAAGAGAGTTGTGTAGCAGACTCCATGTACAAAAGCTCTGAATTTATACAAAGGAAGCTGTGATTCAGACTCATGGTGTTCATATTCTCTGTGTATGCATCTTTGAATGTTATGCTCATGAATGTTTTACTCTTTCTGTCATGCAATTGCTTTTATGCTATGTATGAATGATTTCTTGTTGAATGTTTGAAATCTAAGGGGAAAGAGGAGAGGAATGAGTTTCAATTGTTTCTCTACCTGAGCAAGAGTTCCTGCAAGGAGTGCAGTTGAATTGTCCGCAAGGAGTGCGTCGACAAGGTGTTCAGAGGTTCGTCTCTAAAAGCTCAGGAGGGATAGCTTTTGTTCTCATTCACCCAAAAAGTGTAGTTGGGTAAAGGAGTTGTGCAAGGAGTGTATAGGCCATGTGAAGTCTCAGGGTTGTGGACCTGAGTGAAGCATTGAAAGACTGTTGCTACAGGTGTGCGTAGAGTCAAAGGATTTCAACACTTGGACGTGTCTGAAAATCTGCCGCAAGGACTGCATGCAGGGATTTTATAAAAGGTTCAGAATTGGAAAAGGTTCAAAGCTCAGGAGGAGTAGGACTGTAGATCCAAGCCACAAGGGCCGTTGGATTTACACGTATATACTTGTATCGGGTTTTCATGGGTGGAAGTCTCGTAAACCTTGCAACAGGAATGGTGAGATCATGAAACGCGATATCCCGAAAGCTAAGAAGATTGTGTGGGCCACGGATGAGTCAGCGAGTGAACAAGTGGCGCACTAGTGGTGAGTAGTCAATTTTGTTGACTGTTTCGGAGATTCATGGAGTGAAGTTCCAAACACATTGCATTAGGATTCACGATATCGCGAAGTCCGAAGTGACGACGAGGTGAAGTGGCGTTGAAAAGTCAAAACTCGCGAAGTGTACTGGAGTTTCGGCAAGTCGGGATTCAGGAATCGTGGGGACAAGTTTCTCGACATCGCGATCACCGAAATTGTGATAGGGAAAATCCCGAAAGGAAAAAGGAAAGGTCAGCATTGATTGTTTCAGGTCTCAGGGATTCGAAAGACCAACGCTTGACCACTGGATTCGTGAAGTTGAGAAGTTTGATCTCCCAAGTGTAAAGAGGGGATCCCGTGAGAGTTTGTTGTGGGTACAGATTTCCCGATAGGGAAATATAAGAGCCGTTTAGAGTTCTTCAGGCCAGTGGGAAAGGAAAGATCTTGTGTTGACGTGAACCTTCCGACCTGCAGGTTGTGGAGGGAGCGTGCGTTGACGTCAGATACCGTAACCATCAAGCTTAGAGGTCACTCATACAATTTCCCCAAGAACCCTGAGTAAGTGAGTAAAGTATCTTTATTAAAGAGTAACAAGGAAGTTTGATTAGTGGTTAGCCATGGAAACATCAAAAAATAAAAGGAAGAAAGTGAGTTGAGCCTAAAGATACCTTTCTGTTCTTTCCCAATGGTACTATCCACTACACACTAAAAATGCTTGATTATATCATATATTTAGATGGGCTACATCCTCTCAATTACCCCTTTCATTAGGACAATCACTAAGGAATATATAACAGAAAGTCATCCTCTAACATAAATACCATCCCAATTGAGAAAAAAAGAGAGAAAAAGTTGTTTTCAGAGTYGTCCCACCAACTTCTTGCACAAAGAAATATTATACTAAAATCTTAAAAGATGGAGGGCCAGTCTCTGAGGATGTAAGAGGCTAACTTGCCGGGATACTGAACAGGTYTGTTGGCAACGGGTATCGGCCTGTGGTATGACTAGGTAAACTCACCAGAGTACTGAACAGGCTTGCTAGCAGCGGGGCATTCTACCTAGCGAGGATGATAATCTGACAAAAAATAATAAGAAATTTAAACTTGTCCTGATGTATGAAATTACTTTTAGACAAAGCTGACATGAAGTATGTATGGTTAAGATAAGGTTAATCAACTCCATAAATTTTCCATTGGGAACTAACTTTGAGACTATATCGAAACTCTCTCACCTACCTCTTCTTAACTATATGTAGGATGTTCTATCCTATAGGTGGGGCCATATTATAACCATCTCGTCATACCAATATGTGAAATTTATGTCTACACTTAACAATTTGTAAATCTTTGACTATTGGGAGAATTGACTGGTTTCCTATATTTTTAATTGTGAGGTGTCACAATACTTAGGTGTGGGGGAGGGGTTTCATGAGTTGAGAAATGATAACATTGCCTAGAAGAATTATAAATATTTGTAAAAATTTCTATGTATTGTTTTTATGATACAGGCTATTACATCAACAGTTATTTTATGTTTGAAATGCTAAATATTCTCTGTGTGTTATAAACTGTTGTACATTTCCTTGACAGACCACTTAATTGGTTTTTTTTCTTTACATTACAGAGTTGAGATTACATGCCTTATAATATGTGAGATAGAGGAACGAATTGTGTGAGCACGATGGAAAAACAAGAACACTCTTATCCTACCTCTGCTCCTATTCACTGTGACTGTCAAAATCATTTTTAGACTGAGTGCTATGGATAAAACATCCATTATAGGATGAAGAAATTTCATTTCATACAAGAATACCGTATGGAGTGCCATATGGAGTTCCATATGGAGTGTCGTATGAGGTTCCATTTAAAATACCATATGAGGTGCCGGATGACGCACCATATGAAGGATCAGACAAGATGTATACACACAATAAATGTCCGTGATTTCAGGGAACTAGGAATCAATTGAATTTATTTGAGTTATTTAATGACGATTGAGATTAAATGATACAATTCTTAAACATTTTTATGATCAAATTTCCAAGTCTAAGACTTGGAAATTGATCTAAATCCTTCATCATTACGATTTCCTCCCAAAAGATTCTCTTTGAATTCAAAATCGACGCACTCATGCTCACACATGGAAACTCATGTGTGATGAATTCATCAATGAATTCAACTATTTCCACCTTAGGTGCATTATAAAATGGAGGGATCGCTCAAATCATTATCCCATTTATGCATTGCATTCACCATGTTCTCAATTGCGTTCTACCTCTTCTTAATCACACTCACCCTCGGCCTACTGCGCTCGTCCTTTGTCAAATTCCACCCTCTGTCCATTCTCCACACTGCCACCATGCCCAAACGRTATGATCCATCCTCCTATGATGATCTCTTTTCTATCCCTGAGTTCGCACAATGAAGGGAAGTGTTCCTTCGCAATGGATGGGGACCGTTCTTGGCTCATTTGCAGGGCCACAATGACGAYGTTTCTATGCAATTCTCCCTTGGATTCGATGGAAGGATGGCATGCGTGGGGTCTTTGACCTTTTTGGTCTCTAAGRAATCAATCAYCTCAGCCACAAATCTTCCAAGAGTTGGAGACCACTAGTTTAAACACCACAAGTTGCCACGAGTGAGCCACAACAGGGTCTTTAAACCTGAGTTTCATTATATCTCTGGAGATAAGGGATATTCCAAGGAGTGGATTAAAGAGGATCTAATTAACCCTCTGATAGTCATCAATAGAATGATAACTTATGAAGGTAGATATTATGTTTTCAAATCCCGTCACTTTATATTATTATCTCATTTTCAGTTCAATAAGCCATTGAATTTCTCTTTTTACTTCTTAAAGAGCCTTGAGAAGATGTCTTCCCAAGTACGGAAGAATGTAACCAATCCCCATAACATCCTATTCCACCATGACCTCATCAAACTACTTTTTATAGCCGAGTTGGAAAAACAGGGGAAAACATGGGATTAGTTCATTTACCAATTTTCAAACCCTCATCTCACAATCAAGAATAGCAAGAAAACACTTGATCTAGGGACTGTTACTCCATCCAAACCCCATTCTCCGAAGAATCGAAACCCTCCTACTCAAGCTATCCCTTTACCAGAAAAAAAGACTAAGAAACTTGTTGATACCCTTGCAACCTCATAGGACAAGAAGAATAATAAGCCTATTGATAAATCTCCAATGCCTTCAACATCTATTGATCCTGCACCCAAAAAGTTACAAGAGGTAATCCAACAAGACTTCCCTGTAGTCCCCATGGATAGGAGAGGAGCTAATCGATTCAAAGGAAGATATTTTCACAAAAGTGCTTGAATTACAAGAGGAAAACCTTATGAAAACCCCCAAACCACTTCGGACCCTATCCAAGTATCCTTTGATCTCAAAATCCCCCACAAAAGACTTAGGGAAGTGTCTGCAGAAGAATTGGAGCCGCATAGAGAGACAAAATCTGAACCTGTTTCCCCTTATAAACCCCTTGTTACTCCTACCTCACAGATTCCTACCCCAGATCTCAAAACTGATAGACTCTCTACATCCTTCAAGGGATCCAAGCCCTCATCTGAGATGTCTTATCATACTCCAACCATTGAAAAATTACAACAGGAAAATGTTCAGCTGGTGCAACAATTGGAAGAGAGGAAGACTTTGGATAAGCATCTTCACCATGACAATGAAATACTACAAGCACAAGTGAATTACCTCCAACGATTGGTTGATCAAATGACCAATACCAATCGAAACCTCAGAGCACAATTGAAACATCATAAGAGGCACAAGAGAAAATCTTCAGGACAAGAGGAAGAAGCTTCTAAAGATAATCCTTCTCAGCAAGTCTAAGTCATATGGGGGAATTCATTTTTGTTTGCAGTGGGACCTACAAAATCTTAGGTGTGGGGGTAATGTTGGGCTCGTGATTTGGTTGTTTAATGATGTTGATTGAATCCTTTTTGATCGATATTATGTATGCATTAATGACCATTTTGAAGAAGTTTTGAAGGATTTCATAGAAAATCATCATAGCTTATGCCAGGTACGTGTAATTGATGTTTTGTGATGATTTTGAGTTTAATAAAGCTCGATTTAATGATTACAAGAAGCTAATGTGCAATCTGTGTGTCACAGGGAAAAATCACATGGTGTTTTTCCATCCAGTATCTCATCTGGTACTCCATCTAGCACTGCATTCGGTACTTCATCCGGCACTGCATCCAACACTAAAAACATGGCTGAGTTAGCGGTTGTTACATCGACGGCCTATGATGGGTGATTCATCAACATGGGTTTTTCTTACGTTCGTGGCCTTTAGCTACTGAGCTCTTGACATCTCATATTGAGTTGTTATGCTAAGCATTGAGTGGCTAGTTTGGTTTCTAGAAGCCACAGACAATTATAATGCATTTAAAGGAATTTGATGTTTTTAGAGGAGGCCAACCCTTCCAGTGGTTGACCTCTCAAATTGTAACTGTTATAAATACCACAATAGTGGTTAGACAAAGAGGTTAATAATTGTGAAGCTAGAATTGTTTTTGCTGTGTAACTCAAGACATTTTTATAAAACTTGTGCAAGACTGCATTTTTAATTTAAATGCCAACATTGTGTTGATTTAGCTCGTGATTCACTATTGAGGAGTAGCCACAACCTGCTGGGGGGCCCACCAATGGTCTGGGTGAATATTTAGATTGTTAGCTTGTTTATTGGAGTTGTGCAATTGTCATTTCTTCCATTTCTTGTTATATGTGTTTTTATCATTTCATATGTTGTGTGTTTGTTGTTCATAGTTGAATTGTTTCAATTTCCTTTTTGCAGGTTGCTTGTAAAGGATAGTTGTTAACATGCTGTGTCTTTTTAATTAATTAGTAAATAGATTGCAAGCTTAGCTACTAACCTTGTTGTATGATTGAATTCTAGTTTGAATTTATGCAAGTTGAAATAGAATAGCTAAAACAAAGTATTGAGTTAATACGTAGTATAGAGTTTCTTTGGCAAAGTTTTGATGGATGAATAGATGCTAGCTTTGATTTTATTTCTCCATCTACTTATCTAGTTTTCTTATTTAGTTTTCTTATCAATTTTCCTGTAGTATGTTAAGGTAGAAGTAGAATTTAAATTATGTTTTTATGCGCATTTTAACTTGCAATTTGAATTGTTGAGTTCGAGGGAAGTTTTAGTTATAAGTCTTTAATTGTGTGAATTTGCTTACCTTAGCATAAGATTGCATTTGTATTAAGTAGAATAATGTTTTCTTATTGTTTATGATTAATGCATAAATTGAAAGATCACATGGATTTTCAGGATAGTTGATATTTCTTCTATGATGGCTAAGCTCTCTTTAGATTGTCTGATTCATACTTTCCATTTCTCCATAGAAGTTAATATTGAAATTATTCCTATTGAGTTATCACTAATCATTAGATGCCATCGTGATGTCATAAGACACAAAAGACATAATCATCATCATTATGTTTGAGGTTTCTTGTTATTGTAGATTAAGAGTTATTGTTGATTAATATTTGAATATTGTCATAATGCTTTTAATTCAATAGGTTAAGATTTCTCTTTGTAGATTAGAAGTGATTATAGATTTCATCTTAAGAATAGAGTTCACTTGCTTAATAGTTTGATTAGTTATCTGTTGAGTAGTTTTGATTAGTTTACTTGTTGAAGAAGTTTCCATAGGTTAGTTATTTGATTTCTTATTTGTTTACTTCCTGAAGAAGTTTCCATAGGTTAGTTATTTGATTGCTTATTTGTTTACTTGTTGATGCTCATTAATTTGAATAGATTGATTAGATTAGTTTGTTGTTGCTATTGTTCATTGAGGTGAATAGATTAAATAGATGGCTTGCTTTTGTTCATTAGATTAAATAGATTAACTTGTTCGAAGTAGATTTTTCATTTTCTTCTTTAGGAACAATCCATCGATCCATTGTTTAAAAGTTGCTTAGGGTAGATAGTTCAAGTTTCTTGAAAGGTTTTTCTCATTGATAGTATTTGCTTAAGTAGACGAGCCCTTAGATAGACCATCTCCTTAGTTATAATATACTTCCTCTACATCTTCTTCCTTGGCACATATAGTGCTACAACTCTAAGTTTACTTACCCCGGGTTGACAATTTAATTGAGGGATTTAGTGCATATAGAACACCCATAAGATATACAACAAAGTCCTTGAAGGAACATTGGAGTCATAATTCCATGGAGATATTGTGATTGAAATTAGGGTGGTGATCATCATATGGGATACTATGACATAGAGCATCAAAAAAAAATTGCTACAACTCTTTCAAGCATTGAAGTAAATTATATTGCTACATCTCATGCTACAAAAGAGTCCATTTGGGTGATCTAATTGATGGAATATTTGAGATTTAAATTAAACAAACCCTTGAAGCTATATTATGGTCATTAAATTGTTGGATAGTTGGTTATCATTGATGTTGTTGGACATTTGGTTGTCATTGATTTCAATAGATGCGATGGGTGTATTTGGAGAAGTGATGCAAGATCATCTACATTAGCATTAAGAGGAGAAGAGGCTGTAGTGAAGCACATCATCCAACACATGATTGAAGCTGATTTGGGCTATACAAAGAGGAACACACCTTTTTCAATTTGAAATTTTATGAAAAGAAATGTAATTAATGATTGGAGTTTGAGGCCATCCCCAAAGATCCCCTCGAATCAATATCACTTTAACGTAAAGGATGTATTGTACAGAGGCTATGCATCATCCCTTATATTTTTTGTAAATCCTATTTACTTCTTACTCCTTAGTAGATGGATGCATTAAATCCTGATAGGATAACATTAGGTTGTTGGGGGGAAATGCTCGATCAATCACCCTTGTATATATATTTGTATCTTATGCCAAAAAGGACCCTGTTGTTTCTAATTTGAAAAGATAGACTGCTTATTTGTGATAGTTGTCATTTCTGAGAGAGAGAGTTGTTGTTGTTGAGAGCATTGTATAAGTTGTGGAAGGAGCAGTAGAGGACTGCATGTATCTATGTATATTATCACTTGAATGAATAGAACATAGAAGCTTTAACCCAAATGTTTGGTGTTTTTGTTGTTGTGTTTATCTAAATGAATGGTAGGTTTTCTGTTCATTTAAATTATCTATTTATATTGTTCTTGTGCTTGTGAATGCATTGTTTTATTAGATACATGAATCTATAGAGTTAGAATAAGTTTCAATTGTTTCTCTTTTGAGAGATTGTGCAAGGAGTGCATATTGTCCACCAGGAGTGCATGACAGACTTAAGCTTATCTTAGAGAAGCTGAGGAGAGATAACGTTGAACCTTTGACAGTAGTAGTGTAGAGGAATCACAGAGCCACATAAGGAGTGCGCAAGCTGAGTTGTTCTCATATCCTTTGTGAAGAGGAGAACAATCGAGTGGCAGAGTTCCAAGACCGCAAGGAGTGCGCTCGAGGTTTTTAAAACCTTAGAGGAACAAGATAACGAGAGATGACAACTTGAGCATCGAGGAGAAGAGACTTAGAATTTTTTCTAAGTCTGAACGTTTCTAAGTAGAAACATATATATATATATATATATATATATATATCCCAAAAAGTTAAGCTCAGGAGGGATAACGACTAGGAATTACTTTAAGGGAAGAGTTTGAAGAAGTGACAGTGGATATCTAGTGGGAGATCAAATGAAGAGTTGACGACCATCATATATAGGGAATCTGCGAGGTGGATAAACCTTAAGAGCTTCGATACTTTGCCTATTCAAATTTTAAAAGGGTGTAAAGGAGCCAGGATAGTCGAAGGCCCAAAGGAGAGAATCAATTTCAGTCATCGGACCTTGCGGGGACATGCGTCATACGATACCACACTTCAGTGTTAGATAATTCATAGGGACCAAGGTAGAGGCATGAAGTCCTAAGACTCCCGGAGGCTCGGGGTCCCAGAGTCCATCCAGACCGTCGATCTAAGTGATAGGTGTCGACTAGGTGAAGAGTTTGACAAATAGAGACTTTAGAAGGAAAAAGGAGGAGTGGATAGCATTGGGCAACCGAGGGCCGAATGTCGAATACTACCAGCTGTTGATTTCCAATAGGACATGTGGAGGGCAAAGATCCATCCCGTTACACCGACGTTTGCATAAAAGTAAAGGGTATGGCAACATGAGAACCCCCGAATCCCTAAAACCCCGAAGGGATCTGGACCATACACCTGACATCAATACAACCATCGATCCCAAAAGGAGATTTCGTCACTTCGTGAGGTTTTGGTTCGGGAAGAGTGCGAGGTGTGTATTTTGAGGTGCCCAGAGTGCAAGGGCCCCAGAGTCCCAAATTAAGCGGAAAACAATAGGAAAGCCCCTACTTTTGAGCCCGGGGTCACGTAGAGGAATATCCTAGCTGGAAAGAGCCTACGAGAGAGACAATTTAGGCCCGAAATCAATAGAAAATACCTGTGGAAATAGAATAATATAGGTTCAGAAGGACCTGGAGAGATAATTCATCTCCTGTAAACTTGAGATCCTTAGATCAAGAGGTTAGTGGACCCAGGGGTGAGTGGGGGGTCTGCACCAAGTGGTATTTGAGCCATAATTTAATCTCTCTGTGAATAAATCTTAGCACCATTCCACCAAGAAGATGCAGGGACATACCTATAGAGAATCCAACAATGGAGGAGGAGATGAGGAGACTTAGTGCAAGGCTAGATGCCATGGAAACAACATAGAAGAGAGCACTAGATGCAAGTGACATCAGTGAGGCCAAATGTGAAGAAGTAGAAGTTGAAGGAGATGTAGGAGATTATGCTACAGAAGAACACTTGCTGAGAGCTGTAGTAAAAATGGGAGCTAGAGAAAAAATGGAAATCCCGATGTATGAAGGAAATTTGGATGTAGAAGAGCCACTGGACTAGATAAGAGCAATGGAAAAATACTTCGACTATGAGGAGGTCAATGATGAGAAGAAATTAAAACATGCTATCACAAGGCTAAGAGGGCATGCAACATTGTGGTGGGATGAACTGCAGGTTGACAGAAGAAACAAAGGAAAACTAAAAATTAAAAGATGGGATAGAATGGTAGCCAATATAAAGGCTAAATTCATACCCAAAGACTACCAGATAAATCTATTCAAGAGGCTACAAAACCTGAGACAGAAGGGTTTGATAGTAAAAGAGTACACATAAGAGTTCTATAGGCTAAACATTAGAGATGGTCACCGTGAAAGTGATGAGGAGAAGGTTTCTAGATACATTAATGGCATGATATATGAAATCTAGGATGAAATCAACATGGTGACTATGAGGATAGTTTAAGTTGCTTATTAGGTTTCCCTGAAAGTATAAGATAAATTGGCCAGAAAGAAAATCCAAAGAAGCAGAGGAAGAATCCCACATAGAGGTAAGGGGATTGTCCATGAAAAGTCACAGAAACCCAAAGCCGAAACTGAAAAGCCCCACAGTCATACAGAGAGAGGAGGAATCTCCAGAGGGAGGCAATATGGTGGCAGGAATTATTTTCCTCGAGGAAGAGGAATATGCAGAGGAGGAGAGCTAAGATTCTATGCATGTGGAAAGATAGGGCATATATCTTGGGAATTCCTCGAGAAAAAGAAAGAAGGAGGAGAATCTCACATTTATGAATCACAGAGGAGGAATGTTGAAGCAGAAGTTGTTGAAGATGGAAAATACCTCATGATCAGGAAAATTATCTTGAAACTAGAGAAGGAGGTGGAAGCACCAGTACAGAGAAACAATCTGTTTAGAACTGCTTGCAAGACCAAGGATAGAGTTTTCAAGGTGATTATAGACAGTGGAGGCACTGATAATCTAGTGTCCACAAAGATGGTGGAGAAAATAGAGCTGGAGACTATTGCACATCCAAATCCATATAAGGTATCATGGTTGGAAAAATGACATCAAGTAATGGTGAGTAAACGATGCCAATTTGATTTTAAAATAGGAGGATACATAGATGAGATTTTATGTGTTGTAATACTCATGGATGTCTATCATGTTTTGTTGGGAATACCATGGAAGTTTGAAAAACATTTCATACATGATGGGAGGAAAAACACTTACACCCTAGAGAAGAATGGTAGAACACAATGTTGCTACCAATAGAGGATAAGAAGGTGAAGGAAGAAGCCAACCCAAGCATACTTCTCATGACTGGGAAGGATCTCTTGAATGAAGTCAAGAAAGAACAGGACATGCAGTTTGTTGTAGTGAGAAATCCTAGAGTCATCCTTACAAGAACTACTGTGGATGATCTGCATGAAGAGATTCAGGAACTCCTGGAAAATTTTGCTGATATAGTGGTGGATGAGTTACCTTGCTCATTTCCACCTAGTAGGAGCATCAATCATCACATTGATCTCATTCCAGGAGAAATTATTCCAAACAAAGAAACATATATATTGACACCTCAAGAGAATGAAGAGGTCAATAATCAGGTCCAAGATCTGTTAGAAAAGGGTTTAGTCAGGGAGAGCTTAAGCCCATGTGTAGTACAAATTTTATTGAGTCCTAAGAAGGATGGAGGATGGAGAATGTGTACAGACTCCAGAGACATCAATAAGATTACTATTAGGTACATATTTCCTTTACCCAGGATGGATGATTTGATGGATTTCTTGAGTGGAGCAAGTTCTTTTTCAAATATAGATATGAAAAGTGGTTATCACCAGATAAGGATGAGAGAAGGAGATGAATGGAAAACAAAATTCAAAACAAATGAAGAGTTGTATGAGTGGCTTGTTATGCCATTTGGCTTAACAAATGCCCCAAGCACATTTATGAGATTGGTGAATGAAGTACTTAAAGACTTCATAGGTAAATTTTTCATTGTATATCTAGATGATATAATAATCTCCAGTAAAACTAAAGAAGAGCACTTGAGACACTTGAAATTAGTGATGAGGAGGTTGCAACAAGATAAGATACTGATAAATTTTAAAAAGTCATCTTCTATGAATAAAAAAATCATATATTTGGGTGTTTTTATATCTTCCAATAAGATGAAGATGGATCCATAAAAGGTGAGAGAAATCAGAGATTGGCCATCACCAAGAAGCATCTTTGAGGTAAGAAGTTTCCACGGATTAGCAAGTTTCTATAGGAAGTTCATTAGAAATTTCCGTGGTATATGTGCACCAATATTAGACACTGTGAAGAAGAAACACAAACTTTTTAAGTGGACCAAAGAGGATGAGAAGAGTTTCAGGATATTGAATAATAAGATCACAAAATAACCAATTCTGGTCTTCCCATATTTTATGAAGACTTTCCAGGTAAAGTGTGATGTTAGTGGAGTAGTAATTGGAGTAGTCTTAAGTCAAGTCAACAAACCTATTTCCTACTTCAGTGAGAAGCTGAATGATACCAAGAAGAAGTACTCTACATATGAAAAAGAGTTCTATACAGTGATTCAAGCCTTAAATAAGTGGAGGCATTATCTTATTCCAAAGGAATTTGTTCTGTACAGTGATAATCAATCTCTACAGTTCATCACCAAACATGAGAAGTTGAATCAAAGGAATGCAAAGTGGGTAGAGTTTATGAAAAACTTTACTTTTGTATTCAAAAATATCAGTGGGAGTGCAAATAAGGTTGCAAATGCTTTAAGTAGAAGTTTCCTTATTATGTAGTAATTTCAAGTGGAAACCTTAGGGTTTGAACACCTTAAGGATATGTATGGTGAAGATGCAGATTTCAAAGAAGCTTATGAAGCTTGTGAAAATCCTTTGTTAAAGGAAAAGAGCCCATGGTTGGAATAATTGATTCAGGATGGATTTTTGTTCAAAGGGAGAAAATTATGCATACCAAAATGCTCAATGAGAGACAATTTATTGAAATAGAAGAGTAGTGGAGATCTAACGGGACATCTTGACCATGATAAAACATTTTCAAAGTTGAGTGGATCATACTATTGTCTAGGTATGAGATCTGAAACAAATGTAGAATTTTCCAGTATGCAAAAGGAAGACAATAGAACACTGGTCTTTATCAACCATTGCCGATTCAAGATAGGCCTTGGGATGATATCAACATGGATTTTGTATTGGGATTACCAAGAACCCATAGGGGAAGTGATTCCATATTTGTGGTAGTTGACAGGTTTTCCAAGATGGCACACTTTATACCATGCCAGAAGACAAATGATGCTAGACATATAACAACTCTGTTTTTTAAAGAAATTGTGAGGCTACATGGATTACCCAGGAGCATTGTCTCAGATAGAGACACAAAGTTTGTAGGAAACTTTTGGAGAATGTTGTGGAAGAAATTGGGGACATATTTGTCCGTCAGTTCAACATTCATCCTAAAATAGATGGACAAACTGAGGTGGTAAACAAAAGTTTGGGAAATTTGCTGAGGAGCTTAGTCACTGAGCATAATAATCAGTGGGATCAGATTCTTCCACAAGAAGAGTTTGCATACAATGATTCACCAAATAGGAGCACATGAAGAAGCCCATTCTAGATTGTGTATGGAATGCACCCAAGAGGGATATCATAACTGAGATATTTGGGACAAAATGATTTCAAAAGTGTAGTAGATGAAGATTTTGCTGCAGATATGCAGAAATGTCATGGTGAGATCAAGGAGAAGCTGCAAGACAACAAAAAGAAGTACAAAGATAGAGTTGATCAACATAGGAGAGAGCTTCAATTTGAAGTTGGAGGTCATGTTTTAACTCATCTGAGAAAGGAGAGGTTCCCAAGGGGAACATATAACAAACTGAATATGAATAAGATATGACCATGCAAGATCCTTAGAAAGTTTGCAACAAATGCTTATGAAATTGAGCTGCTAGACAATGTAGGAATATCACCTATTTTTCAATGTTGCATACCTATATCCTTATAAGGAAGATGAAACATGAGGATTATATGATCATAAGGAGATCATATGGGAAAAACAAATTCATATAATAGAGAAGCCACAAATGGATAAGATTATAGATAAGAGGATTGGCAAGAGGACCAGAAGAAAGACTTATTTTGAATATTTGGTTAAGTGGAAAGACCATCCATAAGAGGATGCTATTTGGGTAAGTGAAGCAAACATTTCAAAGAAAGGATAGATAGTGCAGGAGCTCATGGACAAGAGTCCATGGATTTTTTGCTAGAGGAGTATGATGCAGGAACATCTACATCAACATTAAGAGGAGAAGAGGTTGGAGTGAAGCACATCATCCAACGCATGCTTGAAGCTGATTTGGGATATACAAAGGGGAACACACCTTTTTAAATTTGAAATTTTATGAAAATAAATGTAATTAATGATTGGAGGATGAGGCCATCCCCAAAGATCCTCTCGGATCAATATCACTTTAATGTAAATGATGTATTGTACAGAGGTTGCGCATCAACCCTTATCTTTTTTGTAAATGCTATTTACTTCTTAGTCTTTAGTAGATGGATGCATTAAATCCTGATAGGATAGCATTAGGTTGTTGGGGGGGAATGCTCGATGAATCACCCTTGTATATATATTTGTATCTTATTCCAAAAAGGAGGCTGGTATTGCTCATTTGAAAAGGTAGACTGCTTATTTGTGATAGTTGTCATTTCTGAGAGAGAGATATGTTGTTGTTGAGAGAGTTGTATAAGTTGTGGAAGGAGCAGTGGAGAACTACCTGTATCTATGTATATTATCACTTGAATGAATAGAACATATAATACTTAACCCAAATGTTTGGTGTTTCTATTATTGTGTTTATTTGAATGAATGGTTGGTTTTCTGTTCATTTAAATTATCTGTTTATATTGTTTTTGTGATTGTGAATGCATTTTGTGATTAGAACATGAATCTGTAGAGTTAGAATAAGTTTCAATTATTTCTTTTCTGATAGCTCGTGCAAGTAGTGCATATTGTCCGCCAGGAGTGCATGATAGAGTTAAGTTTAACTCAGAGATGCTCAAGAGAGATAACGTTGAACCTTTGACAATAGTAGTGCAGAGGAAGCATAGAGCCACACAAGGAGTGCACATGCCGAGTTGTTCTTAGATCCTTTGTGAAGAGGAGAAAAGTCAAGTGGAAGAGTTACAAGACTGCAAGGAGTGCGATCGAGGTTTTTAAAACCTTAGAGGAACAAGCTCAAGAGAGATATTGACCTGAGAATCGAGGATAAGAGAGTTAGA
Organism: Picea mariana; assembly: GCA_032191745.1. Lineage (NCBI taxonomy): Eukaryota > Viridiplantae > Streptophyta > Pinopsida > Pinales > Pinaceae > Picea > Picea mariana. The sequence continues at coordinate 335,094 of JASDQU010101319.1, forward strand.
AAGTTTTCTAAGTCTGAAAATTTCTAAGTATAAAAGAAGTGCACAGGGGAGAGACAGACATACACACACATACACACACACATATCCTAGAAAGTTAAGCTCTGGAGGGATAGCGACTGTGAATTCCTTTAAGGGAAGATTTTGAAGAAGTGACGATGGAGATCTAATGGGATATTACCCGAAGAGTTGACGATCGTTAGATATAGGCAAGCTACGAGGTGGATAACCCTTAAGAACTTTGACACTTTTCCTATTCAGAGGTTAAAAGGGTGTAAAGGAGCTAGGATAGGCGAAGGCCCAAAGGAGTGAATCAATTTCAGCCATCGGACCTCACAGGGACACGCCTCACGTGATCCCACACTTCGTTAGAGAATTTAGAGGGATCAAGGTAGAGGTGTGAAGTCCTAAGACCCCCAAAGGATTGGGATCCCAGAGTCTATCCAGACATTTGATCTAAGAGACAGGTGTTGACTGGGTGAAGAGTTTCGCAAGTGGATACTTCAGAAGAAAAAATGAGGAGTGGATAGTGTTGGAAAACCAAGGGCCGAAGGATGAATATCGTTAGCCATTGATTTCCAATAGGACACATGGAGGGTGGAGATCCATCCCGTTACACCGAATTTCCGGGAAAAGTAAAGGGTCTAGCGACAGGAGAACCCTCGAAGGGATCTGGACCATACACCTAGAATCACTCCAGCCATCGATCCAAAAAGGATATTTCATCACTATGTGAGGTTTTGGTTCGGGAAGAGGTTGGGGTGTGGATTTTGAGGTGCCTAGAGTGTGAGGGCCTCAAAGTCCCGAATTAAGAAGAAAAAAAAAGGAAAGCCCTTGGTTTTTACCCCGGGGTCATGTAGAGGAAGCACGTAGCTGAAACGATCCTACCTGAGAGCCAATTTAGTCCCGAAATCAATAGAAAAGACCTATGGAAATAGAATAGAAGAGGTTCATAATGACCTGGAGATCTAATTCAACTCCTGTAAACTTGAGATCCTTAGACTGGGAGGTCAATGGACCCCATGGGTGAGTGGGGGGTCTACACCAATAAGTTTCCAAAGCGGTCCACTTATGGTGTATCTTTAAGCATGGCTCTCATGTGAAGACGCTTTGAATAAGTATACAAGAAACATAGAGGTGGTTATGAGGCTCAAAGTTGACTGAGGAAAATGAGGTTGAAGGATACTTAAAGTGTATACAAAATCCTCATGTATGGATAGTTTTCGTCATGTCGTTTCCAATGATAGGTGGTACACCAGGTGGTTCCTCATGGTTGAGGAGTTATGCCCTCATGAAGTTGAAATCCATGAAGAATGGTTAAGAAGACCCTAAATGGTCGCAACACGAAGTTACAAGTCATTAATTAAAGGGAAAAATGGTTATAAAAAGAAAGTACAGGTCGACCCTAAAGTTAAGGAAATAAGTCACATGGGAAAGTATAAATATACTTCACGAAGCCTCTCATTCTTACACACACAAGATCAATGTTTATCTATATTTCAAGTGATATTTTGGTTTATCTTTTTGTAGAATATATGAGTTAGGGAAGTCTGAGGTAGTGAAGTATGAGATAGCGAGGGGAAGCGGAGGAAAATTATGCAAACTAGCCTTCTGAGGTTATCTATGGGTCGCAATGGAGTAGGGCGCGAACATATGCAGGTCGCAGTGGAGCAAATCACATACATCCGTGGGTTGACATGTATAGGTCACATATCTATGGAAAAGGGATTGAAGAAGATGGTATCTCTTGTTTGTTGAAGATGATATGCACCAGGTTGGTTTGTTGATATGATATTATATGCTTTAGGTCTTCTTCATGAGTAAAGGTATGTCTTTTATGTGTTTTTTTTAGGCTTGTATCATGGATGGTATGGCACATGCTTAAGTCATGTCTTGGAGGCACTTGATTGAGGTGATATCAATACATGCTTGAGACATATCCTTGGTACATTGTGTATGATTGTTATGGTTCATTGTTAGAGGCACATCTTTGTGATATTGGAATATACTTGAGGCATATCTCATGTCACATGGTATGATACATGCTTGAGGTACATTGTGGCACATGATTTGGATATTTGGGCATTTTCTTGAGATACACCTTGATGATGTTACGGTACATTGATTAAAGACATATCTTGGCTATCTTGGTATATAGTTTGGTATATTTCATGGTGATGATATCACATGCTTGAGACACTTCATTGATGATATTATATTGTATATGGTGGACCATGGAATATGTATGAGGCACATTCTTTGGTGGTTTGTTGAGGCACATCATTTGGTACATAGTACATGGTGTTGGTATACGATTGAGGTATATGGTTGATCATTGATTTTATGGTACCTACACTTGGCATATCATATGGTACATTATTGATATTGAGACACATATTGGTGATGTTATGGTTCATGATTTGATGATGATATGGTACATTGATAAAGGCACTTCTTGGTGATCTTAGTACATGGTACGGTACATGTTTTGGTACATGGTGTGGTATAGGTTTTGGTACATGGTGTGGCACAAGTTTTGGTACATGGTTGATGCATGATTGTTGGATGGTATGGTTCAGGTTGATGCATGGTATGGTACAAGTTGATGTACATGGCATGGTTTATGTACATGGTATGGTAAAGGTTTTGGTACATGGTTGATGTACATGGTATGGTACATGTTGAAGATTGATGTACATGGTATGGTACAGGTTTTGGTACATGGTTGATGTATATGGTATGGTGATGGTTTTGGTATCCATGTGAGTGTATTTGATTATGGTTGGTTGATGAGAATATTAGTGACAGTGACAGTGACAGTGATAGTGACAGGTTGGATGATTGGTTGATCACAAGGTTTTGGTTGATGTGATAGAGTGGGAATGATTGATTGAAGTGATAGAGTGATAGTTACAAGTTGATGTGATAGGTTGGATGATTGGTTGATCATTAGTTACAGGTTGATGTGACAGTGACAGGTTGGTTGATGTATCAGTGACAGTGGAAATTATAGGTTGATCAATGGTAGCGACAATTTGAGTCTACACTTATTATTCAGGGCAACAAGATGGGGAAAATAAAGGGGGTTGTAGCATCCTTTTGGCTGGTGTCGAAGAACTCAAGGAGTTGGAGATTCCTTCAGGTTGATGCCTGTAAATCAGGGGGTCATAGCCTCCTTCTGGTTGGAGCCAAAGAACACATGGATTTGGAGCTTCCTTCAGGTTGGAACCTCATTCCAGTTGTATCTAGATAATTCAAGGAGTTGTAGCTTCCTTCAGGTTGGTTCCTATAAATAAGGGGGTTGATGCCTCCTAGTTGGTGCTAGAGAATTTGGAAGTCAGTGCTTCCTTAAAATTATTCTTGATATATATAAGAAAACAATCTGTGGTTTTCTCCCATTTGGGTTTCCACATAAATTTTGGTGTACCGTGTATTTGATGTGATATTGTTGAAATGTACTGCTTATGGTTATATGCTCATGATATATTGAATGCAATCATACATGATATACTACTAATAAATTTGAATTTTATATATTGTGGTTGAAAGTGGTAAAAAGTGCTCACACTGATTCACCCCCCCTCTCAATATTCCAACATAAATTATATCACAATTGTTGAAATTTCATGGTAACGCTAAAGAGAAAAATTCATCCCTATTGAATAGTACCATTTCGTTTGTGATAATGTACAAAGTAATAAAATCATGATAGCAGTTTTCTACAACAAACATTGTTACAAATATCTTCACTAACCCATTGGTTTAATCAATGTTTGAGAATCATAAATCTCAATTAGTCAAGTTACCTTGGAAAACATAAGAAAGTGGTTTAAAGGTTTTCAGTGGGGAGGAGTGTTCAAATATAAAGTGTTCCATATATTTCATGTTTAAAATTAGAAAAATATATGTATTTGCAAACAAATAAAATCTTATTTTTAACATTCTAGCTTTATTTTTTATTGTTTTGGTTTTTAAAGAAATCACTTTTGTTTAATTATAAATCAATATTATATCAAAAATATGGTTTCTCATAATTAAAAAAAAACATGGCAATAACAAGAACTTGATTATTTTCCAAATCATTATGTCCGAGTTTGTGTTTTTCTATTCTTCTTCCCGAGTTCAATTTTTTTTCCAACAAGTTATTCTTGACATTGACAGGTCAAAGATGAATAACTCCATGCATTCAAAATATTTATTGATGTTATCCATACATAAATACATTGAGAAGTGACCTTTGGTTTCACATTTAAAGAGGCCTGGTAACTCTTCCTATTCACTAATGACTTTTCATATTTATCCTAAGTTAATATTCACAATATACCATAATCCCAAGGATTAGGTATTGAACATTCCCCACCTTAATATGAAGGGGTGTTTGTAAGTCCAAGCATCTTTCTGAACTTTTCAAATTTTTCTCTTCCAAGCACTTTGGTGAAGATGTATACAATTTGTTCACTTGTGGAACAATGTATCAAATGAATTGTCTTGGCCTCTACATGAGGTTGAATAAAGTAGTACTTTGTTGATGTAGGATCATCATACAAAGCCAAAGAACATGCCTAGCCAAAGGAACAACTGGACGCACATATGGAAAAAATGACACATTTTTATGAAAACGTTTTGAATTTTGAAATTTGAAGCATTAATGTAATAGCTAGGAGAAGCATACTTACATTTATATCTTGGAGATATGAACAGATATGGAGAAATTACTCTCATCTGTCGAATGTAATAGGCATTTAAGTCTGTTTAATGAAAGTAGGTAGATTTGATTTAATAGATTAGACAGTTTAGAAGCATAGGAGGGAAAATAGATATAGACACCCTCACCCTTGTATAAAAAAAAACAAGGGGAACATTATGGTGATTCATAATTCATAAGCTGTAGAGTTGCAGCAGAGAGCAGTAGAGAAGAACCCATGTACAGGAGCACTTGAGTTAATATATGAAACTTTGACTCAATTTTCATGGTGTTATGATGCTTACTGTTTACATTAGTTGAATGGTATGCTTACAATGATTTTTTTCTCTGTTACACATTTGTTTCAATGCTGTGTTGTGTGTATGATTTCATGTCGAATGTATGAATTTTGAGAGAGAATAAGAATGAGTTTCAATTGTTTCTCTCCCTGAGAATTCCTGCAAGGAGTGCAGTGAACGTCCGCAAGGTGTGCATTGACGAGGGTTTGAGTTTTATCTCAGAAATCTCAGGAGAGATATCGTTGTTCTCATACTAGAAGAAGTGTAGGAGAGGCACAGAGCCATGCAAGGTGTGCGCAGGCTGGTGGAAGTCTTATAACTTATCAACCAAGGGGAAATTTGAAGGACTACTGTTGCAAAGAGTGCACAGGGTTGAAGACTCAAATAACGAGAGGTTAATTGAAAGTTTGCCGCAAGGAGTGTGAGCAAGATTCTCCTTGGAGGCTTGAGTTTACAAGTGAAAGCTCAGGAGGGATAACACCTTTGAAGTGTCCAAAGGGAGATAGATATTGAAATTGTTGCATAGAAATTAAGTTTAGAAGGGAGAACACTCAGTCATTGGGCAGAAGCCATTGAGGAGTGAATCGGGTGGTCAGAATCCTCCGTGTAGAACTCACGAAATCGCGAGGACCGTAGGATCCAGTGGAGCTGTAAGGCAGTTAGGCGTTGGATGAACTCACCACCCTAATATCAAGAATTAATGTGAACTGTTGACCATGGTTCAATATGAGCCATTGATTTCATTTCAACCCACGTCGTTGGATCATTTCAAGAATTCGGGGTTCATGAGTTTGGAGGGTAGACCAAATTCTTGGTTTTGTGAAGTCCCGAGTTGTGAGGAGAAGGGAAGGAGATCCAGAAAGTTGGATCCAAGCCACGGGAGAACTGTTGGATCAGAACCTCCATGTGGTATCGCATATCAAGGGTTTGGGGTTGAAAGAATTNAGTTAGGCGTTGGATGAACTCACCACCCTAATATCAAGAATTAATGTGAACTGTTGACCATGGTTCAATATGAGCCATTGATTTCATTTCAACCCACGTCGTTGGATCATTTCAAGAATTCGGGGTTCGTGAGTTTGGAGGGTAGACCAAATTCTTGGTTTTGTGAAGTCCCGAGTTGTGAGGAGAAGGGAAGGAGATCCAGACAGTTGGATCCAAGCCACGGGAGAACTGTTGGATCAGAACCTCCATGTGGTATCGCATATCAAGGGTTTGGGGTTGAAAGAATTTCTTTTCGACTGTAGAAGCGTCGAGGGCTCGTGCGAACACGTGGCACATCTGTTAGGTGGGGACCACATGGTTGACAATGTTAATGCCCTGTAATTTTCCCAAGGCTATGGAGGCAGTCACAGAGGTAACCTCAAACCACTTGGAGTCTTGGATCTAGCCCTCCAAGACTCAGAGAGGGCTCTCTCTTTTCGATTTAACTTGTTTTGTATGGGATGGATATTAGGCTAGCTATGAAAGTAAGGGGTTGGGGTTTTTGAAATATTTAGATGAGGATGTGGTTGACGAGTTTCTCAGATCACCATTGGGCTATGGGGTCTGCTTATAAGACAATGATCAAATCAGATCTAGAGGTAAATGTCTCCACAGGGAAAGATAGTAACAACTGTTGGATCGAATCAAGTTTGAAGAGTGTCGATTTGAGGAAGAAATGGGGGAGGAAAAAACTGAGCAAATGAGCAGTTAAGAATTCATAAACTGAGTTTTAGAAGAAGACATAAAGATTATTTAAAAACTAGACAAAGAGTATGCATGCATAAATTCTTCTCGATTTACTCTTTTTCAATAATAAGAAGTGAAAATTGCTTGAATGATAGCAGAAAGATAGCTAAAAACATACAAGGGACACACCACCAATGCTGCTACACATGAATCCTGTAAATCCTTTCCTCCATTACTGATTAGTCATTCTGAAATTACAGACAAAAACCTCCTGGGGTAGCAAGGCCCACAGTCCAGCAAAAAGGGAAAAACTCACACAGGTTGAACCCTCTGTTTGTCTTTTACATCTGCAAAAATAAGAAAAATCTCTCAGTCTTCCCCCAGACTTGCACTGTACCTCTGCTTTCTCAAAATAGAAAAGCAGTTACAATGATTTACACCTGTCACAGATGGTCTCCCAGAAAACCAAAATTGAAAAATGTAGATAACAACTAATTTGAGAAAGCTTGATAGGTCTCTCGAATTATGGAACTGCTGGAAAGGAATGTTGAGTTGTTGGGGGATCTTTGCCATAAAATCTGGGCCATCTATCATTTTTTGCTGCTTGCTGTCACGAATTTTCTTCCAACTGGGGGAAATTGTGTTTAAACCTCTGCCTGAAATGTGGGAAAACTTTGCCATTTGTCAAGAGAATTTAAAATGCCCCTGGTCGAGCTGCTAGTTACATTCTAAAGAATGCCTAAAAACAGGATACTCTGCCACCTCTGTCGACGCGTAGAGCACTGCACCATACCCCTGTAAATGCTCAACCATCTCATTTTTTATTCACTAAACTTTTGCCTTTAATCAGGGATCTGATTCTCTTTGCCGATTTTGTCATTGCCAGGTGTCTTAGTTCCTCATAAATCTGAAGGAGATAGGAAGCCTTATTGCGCACCTTTGAAGCATAGGCCCTCTAGTCTATGCTGCTAATTTGACAGGAACAACCTCGGAGGAAATGTAACCATGTCTCGAGGGCAATTGAATTTTCATTGACTAAAGGATTACACCACAACCAAACATCCGCCAGGGCAAGACAGATGTACATTCGAATGAAATTAGTTTTCTTGTCCCTCACATTGAATGAAGTTAACATATCAATGATTTGTTTCACATCGGTGAACTCCTTTTTACCCATACAGCTCAGCAACAAGTGAAGGGAAACCTTCTTTTGTAATTCTTTGATACGAACATCTAGACCAGATAGAGACTCAACAAGTTTCAAGCAATTGGAGTTCGTCTCAGGAAGGATGCAAGAAAGAGAGAAAGCAATTATGTCTAAGCTGGCAAGCCATTCTTCATCTGTGAAGAAGTTCACAATGGATGATAGGCATTTTTGCAAAATTCCAGAAAGACAAAGAAATTTATGATCTAAAAAGAACCGTGTTACCATGACTGCCAAATCCTCTGCTTCAGAGGTGGTTAAAATGGATCTTGACTTCCTTGCCCAGCATCAAGAATTCTTTCCAAGAGAATATCTGGTATTTGAGATTCAGATAACCCTTGTTCTTCACAGAGTTTCTTCTGGAGGATCAACACAGATTCCAAATCTGCAGATGACACATGACCTGGTTGTCGACCCTGAGCTTGCTCAAAATCTTCTATAATTCTTAGAGCAAAATAGAGCTTAGTTGTTTTTCTAGGAAGACTACTCCAACGAACTAACATGGACTCCTCTAAGCTTGGAAAGAAAATTTGAGAAGTAATAGCATCTTCCTGCTTTTTCTGAGTGTAATTGTGGTTTTGCAAATCAACAAATATTTCTCCCCAGCTACCTCTACAATCCACTGAATAAAATGCAATTATTTGTGGCCTTTTGCAACACATCTCATTAACTTGCTTTTTCACAATAACTACGACACGTCCAAGAACAACAGCATCAAAATTGTCCAGAAAGTTGGTAGATATGTCTTTCACACTGCCTTTTTCACCAGAGACATGGACCGTAGGATTGAAATCCCTTAATGATTCCTGACAGACTTCAATAATCGATTTTCCCTTGTGATTGGATTCCTCGACAAGAATAAATTTTTTTTCTAATGAAGCTTCTGCTGTGACTGGACAATCATCCATCAACGTCAAATTACCAATACCTGCCAAGACTATGTTTTTTCATAGCTCCGCAACCACCCCAGTCATTCCAATAACCAAAACATGAGATTTGCTCGGGCTTGGTCTCTAACAATGGACATATGACTTGGCGCTTGATGTGCTGGTGCTCCATATGGCTTTGTACTGGAGCTTGGGTTCTAACCCCTGACATGTGTTGCATTGTGGTGTGACAAGTTGCGTGGAGCTGGCTTGTGCGTTTGATATTGGTTTGTGAAATGGTGCTGACTCTCGGTGTTGAGGGCTTGGAGATTGGCCCTCGGCCAATATACCTTTTGGAAAATAATTTTTCAAACAATTTATATTTTGAAAAACAAGACAAAACATTCTTCATGCAGACCGAGGGGCCAAATTATTTTTTTTAAATAGCTACATGCTTTCAGTGGCTAGAGGTACACAAAAAATGGGCTCTAAGCGACCGAAAGCTCTCACTTTCGGTAGTTAACATAACATGAAACTGTACTCCTTAACCACCGAAAACAAAAACTCTAGTGTGATAACATTTGAGGGGATTTGAGAAATTTCTGTCACTTTTACACCTTTGTTGTGTGTCGTGAGCCAAAGCATAATGCTTGAAAAAGAAATATATTAGTCAAAACATTGATTCCCCTATGATATAGGGTTCTAACAGACAGGTGGCGCAAACATAGAGCACACAAAAAAGGCAGAAGTAGGTGATAGGTGGTGTGCATGCGTCTTCTTGGAAGGGGTCAACCCATCGCTGACTTATCGTGCTTTGAGGTTTCGCAAACGAGGAGCATGAGGGCTTAACACTCCAACTTGCGAAGTCACGAGTTGTGAGTAGTGCTAGTGTTTAACCTAGCCTATGGTTATATGTAGCAGGCACTAGTGAGGAGGGAGCCATACTCGTATCACATCTTGAGCATCAGAGGTTTGGAGAAAGAGAAGTCAAGGGTCATCGACTCACGAACTAGCGAGTTGCAAAAGGTGCTTGCGTTAAGGCCTGGTTGTGGTCGCATGGAGATGTAAGGCTCACACCTGGTGTTAAGTTGCACAGGGTGGGTTTTCATGAAGGACCTGTGGATCAGATTCGTGAGGTTCCAATAGGGATCCGAGGGAGCCACTTTGGCTCGAGGAGAATTTAGAACGATCCTATGCAAATCTTAGCCTGAGGGTCGGGGGTCTACCTCAATTGTGGTATCAGAGCATAGAACAAATTATTTTCTTTCTGTAGCAGAGAGAAGGGAGAAAATTTTATAGCCATGCCGCCGAGAAGAAGAGACATGCAAATACCTGATCCAATAGTGGAAAGAGAAATGTGTAAATTACGTGCCAGGCTTGATGCTATGGAGACATCACAGAGGTGCATAGTTGATGCTGGGGATATCAGTGAAGTTGAAAGTGAAAATGAAGTTGGAAATGAAGGAGAAGAAGTTGCAGTCGAAGATTCTGCAAAAGAATGCCTATTCAGGACTATTGCAAGGATAGGTGCTAGGGAAAAAATGGACATTCCAGTGTACAAAGGTAACTTGGATGTGGAAGAACTTCTAGAATGGATTAGAGCTCTAGAAAAATACTTTGACTACGAGGATGTCGAGGAAGACAAGAAAGTCAAACGTGCTGTTACTAGACTTAAAGGGCATGCAACACTATGGTGGGATGAACTGTAGGCTGACAGACGTTGCAAGGGAAAGCAAAAAATCAAAAAGTGGGATAGAATGGTTGCAAATATGAAAGCCAAGTTTATACCCAGGGATTATCAAATCACTCTGTTTCAAAAGATGAATAATTTGAGACAGAAGCTGATGTCAGTGAAGGAATACACTGAAGAATTCTACAGGATAAACATCAGAGCAGGTCATCGGGAAAGCAATGATGAAAAAGTTTCCAGGTACATGAATGGTCTATGATATGAAATTCAAGATGAGATGAGCATGATGACCATTCAGACTGTGGAATATGCTTATCAGATGGCTCTGAAAGATGAAGAGAAGATGAGTTGGAAGCAAGGTCAAAGAGGCCAAGGCAAAAGTCAAAGAAGAGGCAAGATAATTGCCCAAGATAGGATTCAGAGACCTAAAGAAGAGGAGAAGAAATCTCAACCTCAACCTAAGAGAGGAGGAATCTCATAGGGAAGGCAGTATGCTAATAAAAATACTTTTCCTCGAGCCAGAGGAAGAGGAAGAGGTAGAGGAGGTGAAGTGAAATGATTTGTCTGTGGAAAAATTGGACATAAATCCTATGAGTGTCCAGATAAGAAAAAAGATAGTTGTGAAACTCACATTGCCAAAGCTCAAGGATGGAATGTTGAGGTAGAAGACGCTGAGGGCGGAAGATCTTTGATGATGAGGAAAGTTCTCTTGAATCCAGATAAGGAGGCAGAGAACCGAACCCAAAGAAACAGTCTGTTTCAGACTGCTTGCAAAACCAAAGACAGGGTATGCAAGGTCATAGTGGATAGCAGTAGCACAGAAAATATCGTATCTACAGAGATGGTAGAAAAGCTGGAGCTGGAGACTATTGTACATCCAATCCCATACAGAGTTTCGTGGCTACAAAAAGGACATCAGGTAAATGTCACTAAACAGTGTTTAGTCGAATTTAAAATAGGAGGATATAAAGATGAAATATTATGTGATGTCATTCCCATGGATGTTTGTCATCTATTGTTGGGTAGACCATGG
>JASDQU010101319.1:346776-362526 GCA_032191745.1 Picea mariana
AAGGAAGACACACAATTTATTGTGGTTAGGAAGCCCAAAATTGTTTTGACCAATATGAGAATAGATGATCTACCAGAAGAAATTCAGGAGTTGCTGGAAGTATTTGCTGATATAGTAGTGGATGAACTACCTTGTTTGTTGCCACCTATCAGGAGTATATGCCATCATATCAACCTTATACTTGGGGCCAGTTTACTGAACAAAGTAGCGTATAGATTGACATCGCAGGAAAATGAAGAAGTTAAGAGGCAGGTCCGGGACTTAAGGGACAAAGGATTGATTCGGGAGAGCTTGAGTCCATGCACTGTTTCGATAGTGTTCAGCCCAAAGAAAGATGGAGGCTGGAGAATGTGTACAGACTCAAGGGAAATCAATAATATTACCATCAAATACAGATTTCTATTGCCAAGGATGGATGACTTGATGGATTGCTTGAGTGGAGCAAATTTTTTTTCAAAGATTGATTTGAAAAGTGAGTATCATCAAATTCAGATGAGAGAAGGTGATGAATGGAAGACAACATTCAAGACGAATGAGGGGCTTTATGAATGGCTTGTCATGCCATTTGGCTTAACGAATGCGCCCAACACTTTCATGAGGTTGATGAACAAAGTCCTGAAGGATTTCATATGGAAATTCGTCCTTGTATATCTTAATGATATATTAATTTTCAGCAAGACAAAAGCAGAACACCTAAAGCATCTAATTGCAGTAATGAGGAGATTACAACAGGAGAAATTGTTGATTAATATGAAGAAATCATCATTTATGAGGACAAAAATCATTTATTTGGGTTTTGTTATCTCTACAAATGAGTTGAATATGGATCTAGAAAAGATAGAGGCGATTAAGAATTGGCCATTGCCGAAGAGCGTGTTTGAAGTTCGAAGCTTCCATGGTTTGGCTAGCTTCTACAGGAAATTTATCTGAAACTTCAGTGGAATTAGCACACTAATGATGGATATGGTGAAGAAAAGACATAATCTTTTCATTGGATGGAGAAAGCAGAAAAGAGCTTCAAGCTGCTGAAGAACAAGATCACTGAGCAACCAATTCTAGTTTTGCCAGATTTCAGCAAGACATTCCAGGTCAGGTGTGACGCGAGTGGATTTTCAATTGGAGTGGTCTTGAGCCAAGATGACAGGCTGATCACGTACTTGAAAAATTGAATGAAGCAAATATTAAGTACTCACATGTGATAAAGAATTCTATGCATTCATACAAGCGCTGAATAAATGGAGACACTATTTGGTTCCCAAGGAGTTTGTTTTGTATAGCGATAATCACGCTTTGTAATTTGTGACTCGACAAGAGAAGTTGAACCAAAAGCATTCTAAATGGGTTGAATTCATGCACAATTTTACTTTTGTGATTAATCATATTTCTGGAACTGCTAACAAAGTTGTTGATGCTTTGAGCAGGAAATGTTTGCTTATGTAGGAATTCAGAGTCAAGACTTTGGGTTTTGATAACCTCAAAGAAATGTACAGGGATGATCCAGATTTTAAAGAAGCATATGAGGTGTATGAGAATCCAATTCTCAGAGACAGAAACCAATGGACTGAGTATATTATCCAAGATGGATTATTATTCAGGGGCAATCAACTATGTATTCCAAAATGCTCCATGAGGGAGAACCTGCTGAAGGAAAAACACAGTGGAGGATTAGCTAGACACTTCGGTCATGATAAAACATTCTCAAAGTTGAATGACTCATATTTTTGGCTAGGGATGAGAACAGATGTTAAGAAATTTGTGGACAGGTGCAGAATTTGTTAGCACACGAAAGGAAAAAGGAAGAACATAGGGTTATACCAACCATTACCCATACCTGAAAGGCCATGGGACGCAGTGATCAGCATGGATTTCATATTGGGACTGCCAAGGACACAAAGAGGATGTGATTCAATCTTTGTGGTAGTCGACAGATTTTCAAAGATGACACATTTCATACCATGCCAGAAAACCAACGACGCAACTCATATTGTGAACCTGTTTTTCAAGAAAGTCGTCAGACTTCACGACTTGCCAAAGAGTATCGTTTCTGATCGAGATACCAAGTTTGTAGGACATATCTGGAGGACCTTATGGAAGAAGCTGGAGACAAAATTGTCTTTTATCTCAGCGTATCATCCTCAGACGGATGGACAGACAGAGGTCGTAAATAGGAGCTTGGGAGATTTGCTAAGGAGCTTAGTGACTGAACACCACAGTCAATGGGATCACATTTTGCCACAGGCATAATTTTCTTACAATGATTCACTCAATAGAAGCACAGGGAAGATTCCATTCCAGATTGTATATGGAATGCAACCAAGGGGAGTTTCTGAACTGAAAGATGCAGAACAAGCTGAATTCAGGAGTGCTAGTGCAGAGGACTTTGCAGAAGGAATGAAGGAGCTTCACAGCCGAATCAAGGAGCGATTGTAGAATTCAAGTCAGCAATACAAGCACAGAGAAGATAAACATAGGTGAGAACTTCAATTTGAAGTTGGTGATTTGATTCTTGCACATTTGAGGAAGGAGAGGTTCCCAAGGGGAACGTATAACAAGCTGAAGATGAAAAAGATTGGATCGTGCAAGGTCATAAGGAAATTTGGGGCAAAGACATATGATATTGAATTACCCGATGGGGTCAAAATCTCACTGATATTCAATTTTGCAGATTTGTACCCTTACAGAGCTGAAGAAGCAGGAGCAGAAGATGAGCAAGAAGAAGTTCAATGGACAAAACAAATGCCTGTAGCTGAAAAGCTGCATATGGAAAGCATAATTGACAAGAGGATTAGCAGAAAGACCAAGAGAAAGGAGTATTTTGAATACTTGGTCAAGTTGAAGGGACATCCAGTTGAAGATGCCAGTTGGGAGGATGAAGCAGAAATTCAAAAGCATGGACAGACCGTGCAAGAGCTCATGAACAGGAGTTCATGAAAATTTTCAAGCGAGGGAGTATGATGCAGGAGCATTGTACAAAGCCAAAGCACGTGCCTAGCCAAAGGAACAACTGGATGCGCAGATGAAAAAAAGGACATGTTTTTATGAAAATGTTTTGAATTTTGAAATCTGAAGCATTAATGTAGTAGCTAGGAGAAGCGTACCTACATTTATGTCTTGGAGATATGAACAGATCTGGAGAAATTACTCTCATATATCGAATGTAATAGGCATTTAAGTTTGTTTAATGAAAGTAGGTAGATTTGATTTAATAGATTAGATAGTTTAGAAGCGTAGGAGGGAAAACAGATATAGACACCCTCACCCTTGTATAAAAAAAAAACAAGGGGAACATTATGATGATTCAGAATTGATAAGCTGTAGAGCTGTAGAAGAGAGCGCTAGAGAAAAACCCATGTACAGGAGCACTTGAGTTAATATATGAAACTTTGACTCAATTTTCATGGTGTTATGATGCTTACTGTTTACATTAGTTGAATGGTATGCTTACAATGATTTTTTTCTCTGTTATGCATTTGTTTCAATGTTGTGTTGTGTGTATGATTTCATGTTGAATGTATGAAGTCTGAGAGAGAAGAAGAATTAGTTTCAATTGTTTCTCTTCCTGAGAATTCTCGCAAGGAGTGTAGTGAACATCCACAAGGTGTGTGTTGATGAGGGTCTGAGTTTTATCTCAGAAAAATTAGGAGAGATATCGTTGTTCTCATACCAACAAAAGTGAACAAGAAGCACAAAGCTGTGCAAGGTGTGCACAGGCTGGTGGAAGTCTTAGAACTTATCAACCAAGGGGAAAGTTGAAGGACTACTGTTGCAAAGAGTGCACAGGGTTGAAGACTCAAATAACGGGAGGTTAATTGAAAGTTTTCCGCAAGGAGTGCGAGCAAGATTCTCCTTGGGGGCTTGAGTTTACAAGTGAAAGCTCAGGAGGGATAAAACCTTTGAAGTGTTCAAAGGGAGACAGAGATAGAAACCGTTGCATAGAAATTGATTTCAGGAGAGAGAACACTTAGTCATTGGGTAGAAGCCATTGAGGAGTGAATCGGGCGGTCAGAATCCTCCGTGGAGAACTCGCAAAATAGCGAGGACCATAGGATCCAGTGGAGCTATAAGGCGGTTAGGAGTTGGATGAACTCACCACCCTAATATCAAGAATCAACGGGAACCATTGATCGTGGTTCAATATGAGTCGTTGATCTCTTTTCAACCCACGTCGTGGGATCATTTTGCAAATTCAGGGTTCATGAGTTTGGAGGGTAGAAAAAATTCTTGGTTTCATGAAGTCCTGAGTTGCGAGGAGTAGGGAAGGAGATCCAGACCATTGTATCTAAGCCACGGGAGAATCGTTGGATCATAACCTTCGCGTGGTATCGCGTATCGGGGGTTTGGGGTTGAAAGAATTTCTTTTCGACTACAAAAGTCATGAAGTGATGAGAGTCGAGGGCTCATGCGAACACGTGGCACATCCGTTAGGTTGGGACCGCATGGTTGATAGGTGGCGCAAACATAGAGAACATAGAAAAGGCAGAAGTAGGCGACAGGTGGCATACACGCATCACCTTGGAAGGGGTCAAACCATCGCTGACTTATTGTGCTTTGGGGTTTCACAAAGGAGGAGTACGAGGGCTCAACAATCCAACTCACAAAGTCGCGAGTTGCGAGTAGTGCTAATGTTTAACCTAGCCTAAAGTTATATGTAGCAGGCGCTAGTGAGGAGGGAGCCATACCCGTATCGCATCTTGGGTATCGGAGGTTTGGAGAAAGAGGAGTAGAGGGTCATTGACTCACGAACTCACAAGTTGCAAAAGGTGCTTGCACTAAGGCCCGGTTGTGGTCGCATGGAGATGTAAGGCTCGCGTCTGGTGTTAAGTTGCATAGGGCAGGTTTTCATGAAGGACTTATGGATCAGATTCGTAAGGTTCCAATAAGGATCCGAGGGAGCCGCTTCAGCTCGAGGAGAATTTAGAACGATCTTGTGCGGATCTCGGCCCAAGGGTTAGGGGTCTGCCTCATTTATGTTGATATAATTTACTCAGTCATGGAATCTAGGAATCCTGGCCAACTTGATTGAAGAAGTTTTGTTAATAAAAAATGAAGTTGCATTCACCTGTTTCTCCTACAAATACTCTAGTATCTTGTTGAGCCACACAAACTCCTTTGTTGCCTCTATAGTGGAATATTTTGGAATATATTGCTTTCATGATCTCCAAGAGATAACTATTAATCCAAGACTCATGAGGTATCCTGAAGTAGACACTCCATTCTCCTTATCTCCATCAAAGTCTAATTTTGTATGTCCAACTAGTTTGAAGTCCTACACCTTAGAGTATTTGAGCCTAAAGTATTGAGTACCCTTCAAGTACCTTAGAACTTTGTTTGCAACAAACCAATGTCCTTCACAAAGTTTTTTCATGAACCTAGAAAGGATCCCAACTGCAAATGAAATATCTTGTCTAATAGTAGTAAGGTAGATAAGACTCCCTACAAGCTATTTGTATTTTGTTGCATCCTCAAATTCATTCCCTTCTTTTGATTTTAGCTTCATATTTTTTTTCTAATGGAGTATAGAGAGGATTACAATCATCCATGTCGAATTTGTTCAAATTTCTACAATGTACTTATTTTGGGAGATGAATACATGTTTTCTATTCCAAGTTACTTCAATACCCAAGTAGTAGTGAAGATGTCCCATATATGTCATATCAAAACCCTTCTTCAATTCTTTCTTTATGGATGTAATATATGCTCCATTGTTCCCTACTATCAAAACATCATCTACATATAATACAACATATACAACAAGTTTTCCAACTTTCTTTCCACATAAATTTGCATCATCAAGATTAAAATTCTTGAAATTGATCTTCAAAATATGATCAATTATCTTTTCATACCATGCATGAGGTGCTTGCACTAGGCCATAAAAATACTTGATGAGCTTGCATACCTTATGTTCTTGACCCTTCACAACAAATCCTTCTAGTTGAGACATGTAGACATTCTCTTTAAAGTCTCCATTCAAGAAGGTTGTTTTCACATCCATATGATGAATCTTCCACCTATTATATTCTTCCAAATCCAACAATGCATGAATGATAGCCCATTTGTTTGTGGAGGGGAAAGTATCCTCTTAGTATATTCCTTATTTTTGTGGATATCCTTTCACCACAAGCCTCTCCTTAGGATTTCCATGTCAACCATTTGATTTTTAATTTTTCTTTTAGACCACTTTCAAGAAATTGGTTTGGTTCCAAATGGAGGATCCACCAACTTCCATGTCCCATTCTTGATGAGAGCATCATATTCCTTCTACACAGCTTCTTTCCACTCATCATGAGGAAAACCTTATTCAAATGAAGTAAGTTCAAATTTAGTAGATAAATTCAATTCACAATCATATCAAAACATCCAGATCATTGACATCACTTGAATATGAATTATCTACATCACCTCCATCATCTTGTCTTTAGAAATTTTGGTTCTTGTCTTTCCAACCTCATCAGGATGAACACTTTCATGTGTATTTATGAGCCACTTTGGACCTTTATGTGATGGTCCAGGTTTCTCTACTAATTGAGATGGTGTTTCATTCCCATAAAATTTCAATGTTTCATTCCTCTCAATCACATCATCCAATTGAACTTGATGTTCAGATGAAGTGGTTGGATCTTCATCATGAAGACGATATGACATTTCAAAAAGAGATTCTAGAGAATGATCCAAGATAGGGATCCCCCCATTAAATATGTGGAATATAACCATAAAACTCATGATATTCCTTTACATGGGTGAATATATCTAGACGATCAAGCTATCACTCAACGATTTTGTCGTTCTTGGTGGATTCAAGAAAAAACACTTCTTTGGAAAGAATGAAATTCTTGTTTATCTCATCATAAAGATGATATGCCTTGATCCGGATTTATGAGCGGAGAAAAATGAAACCACATATTTATAATATTAACATAGAAACATAGTGAATGATAATAGACATACAATAAAACTTGGCTTCTATTAAATAAGAAATATGCTGAAAAACTGTAAAATGGAGACTAAAAACAAGCTTGCTAGAATGGTGGCAACTTATCTCTGAGAAGAGATGTGACGACTATGATAATTCAAAGGAATATCAGTACAATGAGGCTCTTAATTCCTTTTTACAATAAACATGAATGAAAAAACCTTAGACATCCAAAAACCTAACCCTAGGAGATGAAGCACCAAAAGTCGTGTTAGCCCCGTTGGGGTAAGTTAGTACATCAACTTCTCAGGGTTGTAAATTTTGCATACGATCTCTATTTAGGGCGCATGATAGCTCGTTGGAAAGGTATTGACAAGGATAATAATTTAGGGGGATCAATTAGAGAATTTGGCCATAATTGAGGTGTCTGATTGTGAAAAATCATCGTTTAGGCCCTGGAAGCTCAGGTACCGAAAAACTGCTAAAAATAGTAAGTTGCCAAAAAACTGTTTTGAGCTAGTTGGAAAAGGTGGGTGGCCATCGAGATCCTCCTGAATCAATCCTCACCCATTAGGAAGAATTGGTCTCCATTTCATTGATTTCCCCCATCATATGAGGAAATTTCTGTTGAATTTGGCCCTGGGTGAGCCACTTGCCTTGGTGCAGGAACTTATCTGCTTTGATAACCTGATAAAGTCAGATCTTATGTTCGTGAGTGTCCTTGACCTATGTGTATGTGATATAATTAGTGGATTCTTATTCCATGTAGTCAAGGTTGAGATCTGTTGGTGTCAATTTTTTTGTTATCTCTGAGGTGTCCAATAATGGTGGAAAATAAGGCCAAAGGAGGTCCACATTGAATACCGGGTGCAGGCCAATGAATGGGGGAAGGTTGAGATAAAACAAATTGTCACCCACAACCTTGGGGATGGTGTAGGTACATAAAGGAGTGAACGAAGCTTCCGATGAGACCCTGTAAGGCATTCTTTCTGCAAGTGCAACCAAACTTTGTCTCCCAATGGAAACTGGTGTGGAACACAATATTGATCATGGAGTTGCTTGTACTTGGCATTAGACTTCTATGAAATATCCTGAACCTGTTGGTAGATGTGCTATATACGCTCAATGAACCAGGTGGCTTTGTTAGCTCCAGTTGGAGCATGTGATGATTCTTCCTGGGTGGCCACAAGGGGTAGTGCAACATCCTTGGGACCCAGTGGTTGAAATCCCAACCCCACTTGAAAGGGGTTGTGGCCAGTTGAGCTATGTATGGATCTATTGTAGTTGTGTTGAAAATAGGGAAGAATTTAATCCTACGTGCATGGGTTCTTGGAATTGTAAATGCACAAGATTTGCATGATCATCCGGTTGACGACCTCGGTTTGCCCATCCATATGGGGGTGGAAGGGAGTGGACTTGGTGGGCTTGGTGTCCAAGAGTGACCAAATGATCGACCAGAATGTGCTGAGGAACTGACTGTCCTGATATGAGATAATGGTTTGTGGGATCCCAAAGTGTATCCACACTCATTCAAATAAGAGCTTGGTAGTGGCCTCCGTTGTGATGCTCTTCTTATAGGAGGCCATAATCACCATCTTCGAAAAGTGATCAACGACCACAAAAACACAATCATTTCCTTGCTTGGTGAATGGAAGGCCCGACATGTAGTCCATTGATATGGATTCCCAGGGCCTGTCAGGAGTAGGAAGAGGAGTGTATAGGCCTTGTTTCTTAGTGGTTGGTTTGGAAATAGAGCATGAAGTGTAGGACTAGATATACTCGTTGACATCTTATCGAATTTTCAGCCAGTAGAAATGTCACTGCAACACTGCCACTGTCTTTTCCACGACGAAGTGTCCTGCCACTCGATTGTAGTGGGATTCCAAAATCAACTTCTCTCATTCACTTGATGGAACACATAGATGGTCCAAATGGCACAACAACCCATCTTGAATATGGAAATTGGTGACAGTTGTGTTTGCGCCCAACATCTGGTAGGTGTTGATGAATTTAGGATCGGTCTCATAGAGGTGGGGCCATCCGAAGGTCTCGTGGCCACAAGAATCAAGCACTGTGGTGAATTTCATGATTGGAGGTTAGCTGAGGAAATCATTGACTCGGTTGGTACTTCTATTTTTATACTTGACATTGAGGGCCCATGCAATATGGGAGAATCCCAACACGAACCTTTGATAGAAATTGGCAAGTCCTAAGAAGATCTTATTATCACATAAGGTTGTTAAGGGCCATAGGTGTGTGTCAATATACCCGAGTCTGTGATTTTTCCCTATCCCTCTCCTTTTCGAAGGCCAAATATTATGTTTTTCCCCCTTTCGGCTTGTAAATTGTTCTCTTCTTACCCTTGTTCGTTTATGCATCCTGGTTTTCCTTGAATATCTTACCTAATATAAACCTCGACCCCAATCCCCTCTATTTTTCTCTGAGGATGAGCACTCGCCTCCTGTGTTTCAATCACTGGACTCCCTATTTTCCCAAGCCCACAAAAAAATTGTCCACGTCCTTTTTCACATAGGCCACAACCTTGAGCATGAAGCGCAACTTCCAGGACAGTTTATTTCGGACTTGAATCACAAGCAGTAGGCGAGTCCATTTTGCGAAGGTGGGGATCCCCTGTGAATATTGGATTAGTGACCCTTGGGTATTCAGAATTTTAGAATTGCACGAAGTATAGTGTAATAAAAAGAGCCAAAGTCCCAAAGTGATCATGAGTCATTGATCTTAAAGGGGGCAGGTGGCAAATGATCCAAGCATTCGGGGAAATGAGCTTCAGGAGTTTCGAAGTGATAAGTGAATAAAACTTCTGGAGAGCTAAAGCCCGAAATCTTGAAGCAATCATGGACCATTGATCTCAAAATAAGAAGGGATTCATTGATCTTAGAGGTAGTGCCTCCCAAAGGCATGAAGTCTCAGAGTCCCAAAGAGGATCTTGGCCATCCGAATCCAGAATACCACGCGTCATTAGATCTATTAGTCTAAGAGTTTTAAAATGAGAAAAGTGCCAAGGTCCCGAAGGCCTGAAGTCTCGAAGTCTCAAAGTGTCCAAAGTGCCCAAAGTGCTGAAGTGGCTAAAGGCCCGAAGTGAATCTGAGTCGTTGATCAGCAAGAGCCAAGTGTCGTCAGATCCATAGCTCTGGGTAAAATAACAGAAGGTAAGAAAGATTTGATTTTTGATTTTCCCAGGGCCTGGAGACCTAAAGTGTATCTCGGCCGTTCAAATCCAGCAGCCACGCATCGTCATATCCCTAGCTCCGATGAATTTTCTTGGAGAAAATCAAGTTTGACTATTGGTAAGTCCGAATCCTGGAGCCATGAAGGGATCTTAGACATCGATCTCAAGAGGACCACACGTCATCATATCTATGACTCTGGGTAAAATCCTTTGGAAGCCCAGGTTTGAGATTTGATTTTCCTGAAGTCCAGAGCCATGAAGGGATCTCAGGAGGGTCACATGTCATCAGATCCATAGCTTAGGGTAAAAGGAACTGAAGGAAGAGGAGGTTTGATATTTTATTTTCCCGGAGTCCGGAGACCCGATGTAATTCTTGGTCGTTTGATTCAAGAAGACACGCGTCATCAGATCTCCATCTCTGGGTAAAAGCACATAGAGGAGCCAAAGGAAAAGGAGCTAGCGCCCAAGCCCTGGAGCACCAATTTTGTGGTATCCATTGGCACAGACACGTGGCATCCATCTAGTGCTGACACAGGGAACTCATTTCAAGCATTTTAGACATGCTTTCTACCTATTTTTGAGTGACACATGTCACCTATCCGTTCGTGACATATTAATATGGTTACGTCAGGCCTCCACATCAGATCATCCTCCGATATTTGTTATTGTTCAGTGCAAAAAGTAGCGCCCCATCCCAAGGAACACTTTTGGTAGATCCTAAAGTTGGTGGGCGATTAATCTTGGCAGTGGCACTAAATCTAGCGGGTGTGCTCAGATCGCAGATTAGGACCAGACCTACGGCCACAGTCCAATGCGGGGACGTAACATGCTCGGGCGATATTTTTCTTGAGTGGTCCCGTAATTGAAACCATGCTATGGAGAAAATTATACCTAGCGAAATGTGATGATTATGGGCCCAAAATTGGTCTGAATCCAAACCGCTTTTGACGAACCCTCAATCTCATGTTTATATGGCATCCTATTCAAGAGCAATGTGTAGCCACCCCCTGAGCATTAGGTATTGTTCAATCTCCGAGGAGGTAGTTAATGAAAATAGAGATGGTGGTTGAAACCTCAGCTCACTCCATAAATGGAATCCATGGAGGGTCCAGTCGTGGGGACTGAACCGTCAGCCCGTGGTACCCCTATGGATAGATTTCCCTACAAAAACCATGCCGCTCTGAGCTTGTGTCTGACAAAGGGATGCACGTTCAGTTTGATAGAAGAAGTCATCGAATCAAATCTTTGATTGTAGTGTCCAAGTCACACTCCTGGTAGTGGTGAATTGCTCTGAGTATAAATAATTAGTTTTGATATTTTGTTAAGGTTGTCAGCTGGTTGAGCATAGATCCTATTTTGTAATTTTTTGATGCCAGAATCGTTCTCTGGTTATGTATCAAATTTGAGACTTTCATGTTAATAGAAGTCAACTTCCTTTCATCTCTCTGTAAAAACTGTGCTAAAACACTCGGGCATGGAGGATCCAGTCGAGGGTTGTTATAATGTTGTAATGTAGGTTTTATTACAGTGGTATCATGACCGGTTTTATTCAGCTCCCTTGTTATCTTTTTCCCTCTTACATTGAATGGCTCGGGCATGGAGGATCCAATCGAGTTGTCGTAGCTTCATTGTGATGTAGGTTTGATCATTGTGTTGTTGTGACTGTGTTTTTTGGACATATTTTAGTGTCTCAAACTTGTGCTTAAGAGTGATCTTGATTCTGAGTTTTTCTTCTCCAAACTACTTGAAATCCTGATGCTCATAGCAGTCTTGTTCACCTTTCTCACTAAGTCTTCCCTCTTCTCACACTTAAAATCAATTCACTGACTGAAGTTAATGTGGTCCTCACTTCCCTATGCATTTTTTTGTCTAGTTTCATGTTGAACATCATTCATATATTGAGTTTTGTCCATTGAACTCCACTCATATAAAACCAACATCCAAAAAAAACTCTTATGGGTACTAGACTTATCCTCCCGCAATTCGAGGGTGACTTTCAGTGGTAGCATTCATGGCACCTTTTCTAGGGAATAAATTGAAGACATTTCCCTGGGTAAGAATGACAAAGAAATTATGATTCTGAAGGTGCATCAGATATCAGTGACTTGAATATTGTAGCTTGCACCTAGAAACTCCACTATTTCAGTCATGGCTCCGAAAGGCAAACACACAAGGTATATACCACAACTGCATCTAGCTACACCTAAATCTGACCCAGATAATATTATCAAGAAAGGAAAGCTTTCTCGAGAAGGATTTTAGCCGTTGTCCCAGATTGAAAATTTCCCTGGGAGACCAACAAYGATTAGATCTGGTCTTTGATGGTGAACAAAGACTAGACACTTTCAGACTGCATATCATTCACCCAATGACTCCATGTTTAAAGAATCCAGTGACAACTCCACAATATTAAGAAGTCATATTTTCATATGGAAGCCATTTTGGCTCGAAGGTTTTCTCCTTTCAATTTCTTTKTTGTTCATGGTTTTCCAAATGTTGTTCCTACTATTGATGAGTGGGGTGATTTTTTTCCCATATTTAGAGAACGTAAAGATGACAACCCTGCCGAGCATCTCCATGAGTTTCATGAATTCATGCATCCATGGGAGATACATCATGAGGATTTATTATTCAATATGTTCATGTACTCATTAGTGGGATATGCTCATGAGTGGTATCACTCCTTTCCCCCTTCTATCATCTCCTTCCTGGAATAGTTTCATGCAGCTTTCAATGCTCACTGTCAAAGGTATTATTCCTCTAAGTTAATCTGTCATAACTGTTGTGAGGAGTATAGAGATGGCGTTTGGGACATAGTTAATTATTGAGAAAGCTGTGAGGATGAAGGACATCACCTAGAGGAGATGATGGAGCTGATACGATCACTTTCTGCAAGAATAGAGGAATTGAAGGTTGATTTTTCTTGCCGCTCTTACGAATAAAATACAGAGGATATTCTAGTCCTGGAAACATATGTTCTTGGAAACCCTGCTTATGATGAAGAAGTGATGTCGGATACTGACCAAGAATAAATGATTGTTGATGGATATCCCAACGAATACGATGGAGAGAAGAGTTTCTCCATGGTTCCTATTTTTGGTGATTGCGAATCTGACCCTAGGGAGAACCATGATGGAGAAAAGGGGGAGCCACATCTCTCTGCTATCTTGGCTCTGATATTTTCCCCTTTAAATTTCTTAGCCATATCTATTTATCCAGATCCAACGCCGGATAGAAATGAATGGGATGATTATCTTTCGAGATTTAGAGGAAGCAAGCATGATGATCCTGGTAAGCACTTATTCAATTTTCATAGATGCATGCTTGAACATGACTTTGTTCATGAGGATGTCTTGATCAAGATGTTCAAATTTTATTTGGAGGGACATGCTCATGAATGGTGTAAATCTCTCCCTGCTGATAGTATCCATTCTTTGAAGGATTTTCACGATGCTTTCAATGAATATTACGAGAAGAGTTACCTGTCTCATCTTATTTTGGGTGATTGTTGTAAGAAGTTTGCATTCTACATCCAGCAGATGATAGAGTATTTTTTGTGTGATGAGTCTGGTGAAGATCTGATCAAAAGAGAAAGTAAGGACAAAAGCGATTATTTTGCAGTTGTGGATGAAATATTTTCTCTTTCTATTTCCCAAGAAGAAGGCCTTACAGATATGATGGATGATAGCGCTGATGATTCCATAGCCATAGATGCATTATATTCTTCCCTTGGTACACCTGTTGTCTCAGATTTAAAAGAAGAGATGGTTGTGGAGGAGGATTCTTCTCTTTTCCTTCAAGAGGTTCCCCGTGATGTATTTTCACCTAGGATTGAAGAGAAGAATCTAGAGGTTTCTCATTTTCCTATGAAAAATAAAAGAGTTTTGCGCTCACGTATCTTTGATGAGTATTCATATGAAGAAGAGTAGATCCCTACATCACATTTTGTTGACTTGGGAAGCAGCCAGCCTGTGTATGATGACTATGAAGCATATTTTGATGTGGAAATCAACCATCCTGGGTCCATAGATGAAATTCAACAACATGTTAAAGATAAGCATCTAGTCACTGATATACATGAAGAGATCCCTTGCCCTCATCTAGAAGATGTTATCGGAGAAGACAAAGAAAAAGTGGATCAACAACCTACATCAGCCTTTCACTCACCTATGCTTTCCACAAACATTCAGCCAGAGGTGAGAAACCGTAATATAGAGCATGTTTTCTGTTACCAACCCAATAGGTTTTGTCAACTATTTTATGACCCTGTAGGGAAGTACATGGAGTGACATTTTTTCCAGGTATTGAATCCTCCAAAATTTATATTTCCTTCAACACTAGGAGGAGGAATGAAAAATGTAATCAATTTGTTGTCATAGTTTCAATATCTTTTATTGATCCATGACAGAGTAAATACATTTTCAGTTAGGAGGTTACTTGAATGGCTCTGGTGGAAGTCCACTTTCACCTAACACTTTGTAAAAATCAGTTAGTCTAGGAGTGTACATAAATAAGATCCTTCTGGAGACCATGTGTTTGTTTTCATTTTTAGTAGAGTAGTGTACATATCTCCCYGTTTTCTTCAGTGAAAGTTTTGAGATACACTCCATATCCAAACAACTAAGGCACTGGAGCTGCGCATTCTTGGCAGCTCGCAGGGAGCATGCCATCCCCTGTGRAGCCAAATGTTATCACATAAGGTTTTCAAGGGCCATAGGTGTGTGTCGATATACCCGGGTCTGTAATTTTTCCCTGTCCCTCTCCTTTTCATAGGCCAAATCTTAATTTTTTCCCCCTTTCGACTTGTAAATAGTTCTCTTCTTGCCCTTGTTCATTTGTGTGTCCTGGTTTTCCTTGAATATCTTACCTGAGAGAAACATCGGCCCCAATCCCCTATAATTTTATCTGAGGATGATCACTCACCTCTCATGTTTTAGTCACTGGTCTCCCTATTTTCCCAAGCCCACAAAAAAATTATCCAGGTCCTTGTTCACACAGGCTGCAACCTTGAGCATGAAGCACAATTTTCAGAACAACTTATTTTAGACTTGAATCGCAAGAAGCAGGCGAGTCCATTTTGTGACAGTGTGGATCCCCTTTGAATATTAGATTAGCAACCCTCGGGTATTCATAGTTTTAGAATTGCATGAAGTATAGCGCTATAAAAAGAGTTGAAGTCCCAAAGAAATCATGGGCCGTTGATCTTAAAGGGGACCGGTGGCAGCTGATCCAAGCGTTTAGGGAAATGAGCTTTAGGAGTTTCGAAGTGAGAAGTGCATAAAAATTCTAGAGATCCGAAGCCTGAACTCCTGAAGCAATCATGGATCATTGATCTCAAAATCAACAGGGAGCTGTTGATCTTAGCGACAGTGCCTCCTGAAGGCCCGAAGTCCCGAAGAGGATATTGGTTATCCGAATCCATAATGCCACACGTCATTATATTTGTCACTTCGAGAGTTTTTAATTCAGGATTTTTAAAATGAGAAAAGTGCCAAGGTCTCGAAGGCCTGAAGTCCCAAAGCGCCCGAAGTCCCGAAGCACCCGAAGTGCTGAATTGGCCAAAGGACTAAAGTGAATTTGAGTCGTTGATTAGCAAGAGCCACATGTCATCAAATCCATAGCTCCGAGTAAAAGAAAAGAAGGTAAG
>JASDQU010101319.1:366736-381473 GCA_032191745.1 Picea mariana
TGGCATTCATCTACCATTGACACATGACACTCATTTCAAGCATTTTAGACATGGTTTCTGCCTATTTTCGAGTGACAAATGTCACCTCTCCATCCGTGACATATCAACATGGTGACGTTAGGCCTCCACATCAGATCATCCTCAGAGAGATATTTTTGTTCAGTGCCAAAAGTAGCGCCCCAACCCAAGGCACAGTTTTGGCAGATCCTAAAGTTGGTGGGCGATTAAGCTTGGCAGTGGTGCTAAATCTCGTGGGTGTGCTTAGATCACATATTTGGACTAGAACTATGACCAAAGTCCATTGTAGGGATGCAACATGCTAAGGGAATATTTTTCTTGAGCGGTCCCACAATGGAAACCATGGTATGGCGAAACTGCTACATGGGGAAATGTGATGGATTGCGGGCCCAAAAGAGGTCTGAATCCAAACCTCTTTTGATGGCCCCACAATCTCATGTTTATATGGCATCCTATCTGAGAGCAATGCGTAGCCGCCCCCTAAGCATTAGGTCTCATTCAATCTCTGAGGAGGCAGTTAATGAAAATAGAGCTAGTGGTTGAAACCTAGGCTCACTCCATAAATGGAAGGCATGGAGTGTCCGGCCGAGGGGACTAAACCGTCAGCCTGTGGTACCCTTGTGGACAAACTTCCCTACAAAAACATGCTGATTCGAGCTCGTGTCGGATAGAGGAATGAATGTTCAGTCTGATAGAAGAAGTCACTGATGCAAATCTTTGATTGTAGTGGCCAGGTCAGACTCTTGGTAGTGGAAAATTGTTCTGAGTATATATAATTATTTATGATATTTTGTCAAGGTCGTCAACTGGTTGAGAAGAGCTCCCTATTTTGTAATGTTTTGATGCCATAACTATTCTCTGGTTATGTATCAAATTTGATACTATCATGTTAATAAATGTAAGCTTCCTTTCATCTCTCTGTAAAAATTGTGCTAAAACACTCGGGCATGGAGGATCCAGTCGAGGGTTTTTATGCTATTGTAATGTAGGTTTGATTACAGTGGTATCGTGACCAATTTTAGTCAGCTCCCTTGTTATATTTTTCCCTCTTACACTGAATGGCTCAGGCATGGAGGATCCAATCGAGTTGTCGTAGCTGCATTGTGATGTAGGTTTGATCATTATGTTTTTTTGACTGTGTTGTTTGGAAATATTTTAGTGTATGAATCTTGTGCTCAAGAGTGATATTGAGTCTGATTTTTTCTTCTCTAAGATGCTTGAAAGCCTGATGCTCATAACAGTCTTGTTCACCTTTCTCACTAAGTCTTCCCTCTTCTCACACTTAAACTCAATTCACTGAATGAAGTTAATGTGGCCCTCACTTCCCTGTGCATTTCTTGTCCAGTTTAGTGTTGAAAATCATTCGTATATTGAGTTTTTTCCATTGACCTCCACTCATATAAAAATGACATCCACCAAAAACTCTGATGGGTACTGGGCTTATCCTCCTGTAATCTGAGGGTGAATTTTAGTGATAAAAACTCTGAAGCTCCGTGAGCATGGTTGGGGTTGGCTAGTCACGAATGACTTGGATCTTGGTTGGATCAACATGCACACCATGTGCATCAAAAATGTATCCTAGTTACTAGACCCTGTCCATTCCGAAGGAACATTTTTCCAAGTTGGCATATAGCTTGTGCTGCCACAGAGTGTGCATAACTTGATGAATATGATGTAAGTGCTCTTCCCAAGTATTTTTGTAGAAGAGAATGTCATCCAGATATACCACCACCAAATAATTAGTGAAATACCACAATATATCGTTCATCATCTTCATGAAAGTTTTTGGGGAATTTTTAAAACCAAAGGGCATGACCATCCATTCAAAAAGACCTTATTTTAACTTGAAGGAAGTTTTCCATACATCTGTCAGTTCTATTGGGACCTGATGGTAGCCAGAGTTCAGATCCATATTATTGAAATATTGGCCCCCTTGAGCTAATCTTGGAGATCGTCAATTCATGGAATTGGATACCAGTTCCTGACTGTGATTTTATTTAGTTCCTTGTAATCAATGCAGAGTTGTCAAGTGTCGTCTTTCTTCTGCACCAACACGATTGGGATTCCACAAGGTGATGAGATGGGTCAGATGTTTCCCTTGTGGAAAAGTTCTTGATTTTGATGCTTTATCTCCTCATTATATAGCAGAGAGTGGAGATATATTGGCCCATTGAGTAGTTGTGCCCCGGGGGTCAGATCGATGGGATGCTTGACTTGGAAGTGCAGAGGTAACCCGTTAGGTGATGAGAAGATGTCTTTGTATTATTCCATGACCTTTTCCTCTTACTTTTGATGCATGGAAAGGTCGACTGCAGAGGCCATGTATGTGGATGCAACCTTTCACTCACTCTGAGAGTGAATCTCGATGAAGACAAAATTCCTGGTCTGAGAAATCACCTTCCTGCATTGCTTGGCAATGATCAAGTAAATAGAACTAGGTGGCACTACCTCGGGTATCTTATACAATTTCTTGTTCAAAGTGATAATAAAATTGTGAGGCCTAGACTCATATACAACATGACATTTCCATAAATATGGTTTTCCCAAAAGAACATCAAAAACTTCAAGGGGAGAAACATCACACAATACCTCATCTTTGAATGTCTTGATGTCGTACGACAGGCGACACTGTTGGTTGATGCAAAGATTGCTTCCTTGACAGAGCCATCCAATGGTGTAGGGATGCAGGTGTGGAATTGTTGGCATGGTTGTTACACATTATTTTCATCACCCCTATGACCATTAATGATGTAAACCTATCCTTTGTATTGAAAAGGATCAATGGCCTAAATCCCTGAAAAAGAATGAAGATACATTTTCCCAGAGAGATGGAATTATACTTTTCCTTTGTCAAAAAACTTAGAAAAAGTGATCATCACACCTTTCTTAGTGTTAAGGGTGTGATGATATAGGATCATCACAGGTTTCAACATAGTGTCCTGTGACTTCGTCGCATTTTTCTTAGTGTTAAGGGTGTGATGATTTTCATACGAAGGAAAACGAGCATCTTCTTGATTCTTCTAGAAGAGAAGCTTTTGAGGTGAGGTGGCCTCCGATCAGTTTGGATATGAGTCACATCCCTGATCTCATGGGATAATCCTAACCTCCTCACCCTATCCTTTTTAGATTATAAAAGGAGAAGAGTTCTCATGGGAAAATATGGTTGTCTAGTGCTTAGTTGGAAAGTTCTTGAGTTTTGTAGCTTGGAGTTTTTAGAGTTTGTATGTTGGCTTTGAGTTTTGCTTTGTCAAGATAGATTGTTGATCTCAGATTCCATGGAGAAGAAGTGTGTGGGAAGCAAGAAAATGTTTGAAGGGACCTTACAACATCAAGGCATTGTTTGTATTCTCATTTTCATATTTATAATACAGTAATATATTTATTTCACATAAAATTGGTCTTATTTTATTATATGACTCCTTGATCACATACATAGGTTTTGTTGAGTATACATTGTTTCTTTCACTTCATTGGCTTGCATCTTTTCTATGGGTTCAACATCCCATAAGCCTTGGAATGGAGATAGGATGGCACTAGTGAGGACAAACGACATTTAAAAGGTATGTCATTTATCTCTTGTTAGTTAGTATGCTTGACAATTAAAACTTATGGAAAGTTTTATATTATGTCTTGTTTTGTTCTAGTTTTGGGGTGAAACTGGGAGATCTGTTTGTGTCCGCACTTACCAATTTGTATGATTAAAAAATGGCATCAGTTCCTGGACCTACCAATGAAGCATCCCCTACTTTGGGGGAACCATTTTTATTTATTTATTACAGAAATGTTGGTCCTCACATTGCTACATTGAACCTTCCAGGTCTCACAATTGGGTTACCGGTATGGTTGTTTTCCACTCCGATAATCCCAAATGCAGAAAATGCTTCAGTTGTAAGAACTTCCCCCAATAACATCAACCTCATGTTAGAAAACAACCAGTTACTAATAATCATACTGGGAGCGTTGATGATGCCAAAATCACCCAAACAACCCGTCAGCCCAAGTACCCTTGTAGGCTTTGTAAGGGTATACATCTTCTTAAGGATCTCTCTGGTCTATCCAAGATTATAGAAGAATTTTCTATGCACCCTTGCCATCCTGTGTCATCATCCTATGAAGAACATGCTATTGACCTCACGTAAACTAGTCAGAATACCGTTGGGAAGAAGAAAATTAGAGTCAAGTTTTCGTGTATGTTATGCGGAGGGAGTCATCAAACTCACCTTTTCCCTCATATGGACGAAGCCTCAAAATTTCTGGAATACATGACTATTTCCAAGCCTCAACTTCCAACTACTTATCACAAGCTTACTCTCGACCCACCTATAGTTGATAGAATTATTAATCCGATCCCTCCATCAGTTAGTCCAGTTGATTAGGATGTTAATGTGGTCACATCCTTAGTTGAACTAGTTGACAAAGTGGTCGATTTGATCCCATTCTCTGTCGATCTCACTCTCCCGTTAGAAAGTGAAACCCAAGAGGTCGATCCCTTTCCACCCATCGACCCCATTCTCCCCTTGGAGAGTGAAACCCAAGTGGTAGATATGATATTGTCATTGGTCGATCCTATTGTCCCACTAGAAATTAAATCTGATACTACCCACATTTTTCTCGTTGATACATAATCTACCATGCTAGGGGTAATTCCTCCTCCCGCGGAACCCCCTCCAAGTAATGAGGTCATCCTTTTTGATTGGGGTGCGCTAACTGGACCTCATCTTCTCTCTCACATTCCTTTCAATATTAAAGTATAGGTTTGTGGTCGGGACGTTCCTCAGACGCTGATAGATGAATGCACATCCATTAGTATTTTGTCCTCTATTGCTTGACAAGATTTGGGTTATCCTCAGCTTGTGCTGGCTACGTAGAATTTGTTAGCTTTTAACAGAAGAACCAGTCAAACTTTAGGAGTCCTTCCTTAGTTTCATGTAAATTTGGGAGGGAAAAATATCTTTATTGATGTTATGGTAGTCCAAGACCCCTTGGATTTTGATTTACTCCTTGGGAGAGATTATGTCTATGCCATGAAATATATTGTGTCCACTCTTTTTCATGTGATATATTTCCCTCATGATGGAAGAATTGTGACTATAGATCAACTTTCATTTGTTGGTCTTGACTTGACCATCAACTCAATAACCTCCCTAAACTGTTCTTATATGCATATAGTATCTCCCCCGCCATAAGTCAATTATGTGGAATTGTCTCCCATGCCTTCAGATGCCGATGAATATGAGTCTCTCACTGTATGCTCAGTCTCTTATGACTTAGATCTGGTAGTTGACATGGCGATATCTTCGATAGTGATTTTAGAGCATGACCTCCTTACCCCTATCACGACCCTTGACATGTGTCCCTTCTAGAGTGTGTTTCTTCCATCAAGTGAATATACCTTGGAAGCCATGATTGAGTTTTGTCCCTTGACAGGGTTTCCTTCCAAAGCATTGTTCTCTTGGAAGCCATGATTAAGAAGAACAACTTTGAGCATGGTTTTCTGATTTCAAGCTCATTAAAAAATGAAACCATCTTTGAGCATGGTTTTTTGATTTCAAGCTCATTAAAAAATGAAACCATCTTTGAGCATGGTTTTCTGATTTTAATCTCATTAAAAAATGAAACCATCTTTGAGCATAGTTTTATGATTTCCATCTTGTTAAAAAATGAAACCAGCTATGAGGATAGTTTTGCATCTCTATGGAAACCTCGTTAAACAATGAAACAAAGTTTACGAGGATATTTCTTCTCCTATGTCAATCTCGTTAAAAAATGAAACAAATGCCTAGGGATTGAACTTATATTCTCAAGCATAGTTCCTATTCCTGTGTCAAGCTCGTTAAAAAATGAAATAGATTTTTTCGTCCTCTCTATTTGAGTAAAGTCCTTCATCTAGTATTTGAAGCTTCCTTTCATTCTTCTTTGCAGTTGGATGAAACGAAACTTGGGGGGAATTTTCTTACAGCCTATGGACTTCATGTTGAAGTCAAGTTGCTAGCTTCTTAAGCTAGGGACAAAGTACCAACCCTCCCTGGATAATGTGTTGGGAAGTCACAAGCATAGTTTTATCTAGTTCAATCTTATGTAAAAATGAAACCACCAACCTCAATCATAGTTTCCTCTGGTTCAGGCTTGTGTAAAAATGAAATCAGGTCCAAGCATAGTTTCCTCTGGTTCACGCTTGTGTAAAAATGAAACCAAGTCCAAGAATAGTTTTTATTTATTTTTTAAGCTTGTGTAAAAATAAAATCTAT
The DNA here is from genome assembly GCA_032191745.1 of Picea mariana. NCBI lineage: Eukaryota > Viridiplantae > Streptophyta > Pinopsida > Pinales > Pinaceae > Picea > Picea mariana. The sequence continues at coordinate 373,003 of JASDQU010101319.1, forward strand.
CCCAAGCATAGTTTTGTTTTGTTTTAAGCTTGTGTAAAAATGAAAACAATCCCAAGCTTAGTTTTTGTTATTTCTCATGCTCGTAAATACAGGAGAGTGTAACCGATTAATCACTTTTTTGGACTCGTAAAGGTTATATGAAAAAGGAACCCCTTGGAGTTCCCTTTAAGCTCTTTTCAGACTCTCTAAACATGAAAAGATTGTCAAGGTATCTTGTTCTTTTCACACTCATTAAATTATTTGAAGAAAGTGTCATTTGAGTGGTAGTTTATCTATTTTTCAGTCTCATTAGACTACTTTACGAAAAATGACATTTTGGAGTTTCCTTTAAGTGTTTCTCAGACTCTCTAAATATGAAAAACCACTGAGTTCACTTTGTTTGGACTCGTAAAAAAAACATCGAAAGGCCCATATGGGACCAAACCACTCCTTCCTAGGGTTCGTTAAACATACTCCGAGGGACTCATTCAAAGGAAGAGTTTAAATTTCAAGCATATGTTATCCTCCTCAAGCTTGTGTAAAAATAAAGAGGTACTCGCCAAAAATGGTGGGGTAAGATTGGGAAAGAAATGTATGTAAACCTGTATTCTATGGAAGAGTCGATTTTGAACATGACACCCTTTCACTTTCTTTGTGTCTAGGTTGGAAAATCCTCTTGTCTCTTGATCATACTCCTTGATAAGATTACAAATTTGTCCGTGATCCCTGTTGTTGAGTTAGTGTTTCCAAGATAGTTGTCATGTTGTCAATATGTTCAAAGAGAAGTTCAATCCTAAAATCCTTCTATTGCATCAACCATTTCTACAATCCTTAAGCCTTCTATTGTGTCGACCATCCCTGAGTCAGTCCTAAATCACTTTTTACTCTAATCTACTTCAAATATTGTTACCCGTTTTGTGTCATTGATGGGGGATGCATTAAGGCCTTCCTATGACGAGTCTTTTCCTGTCAACTTCAACTCATTATCTAGGAATTAAACTTAGAAACTAACTGGTACCTTGGAACTTGCATGCCTCAATAGCAAGTTTCCTCTTATTCGACAGTGGGTTTTTCATTATTGACCATTGATCGGGAGATTCCGCTGAGTGTTGGACTTCAACTCATTAATTCACATTTGCTGGATTGTACTAGAGTACCTTGGGGGTCATTGACATTAATAGTGATTTCCCTCACACTTGTTAACAATATTTATTAATGAATGATAATCAAGTGGTTTATACCATGTTCAACTTCAACACATGTATTCGCATGGTTAGATTCGTACTAAAGAGTGTTGGAGATGAAGACCTTGAATAGTTTCTGATAGATTCATGTTGCATTGGAGTATATTCATATTATACTATTGCATAGATCCACAGTGTATGTCTTATGGCTATGTTCAAATTTGAGTCTTTAATACATAAATCCAGATTGTATTTTTGGTGGCTATGTTCAAATTTGAGTCATAATGGCATGGATCCACAGTGTATGTTTGGTGGCCATGACTTGTCTTACTTGACATGAATTTTTTCATGTTGACATTTGTGATTTGAGTCATTTGTATTCTGAGTATGGGAATGCCTATCTCAATGATGACATATTATTGTACTGTATTTCCTTGTTTGTTGGCAGGTTAACGTGTTCTTTTTTCCCTACACACACTCGACAAAGTATTTCAGCTATCACTCTGTTCTAACTTCATACTTTGGGGGGATATCTGTTACACATTATTTTCATCACCCCTATGACCATTAATGATGTAAACCTATCCTTTGTCTTGAGAAGGATCAATGGCGTGAATCCTTGAAGAAGAATGAAGATACATTTTCCCAAGTAGATGGAATTATACTTTTCCTTTGTCAAAAACCTTAGAAAAAGGCATTGTCGCACCTTGATTAGTGTTAAGGGTGCAATGATATAGGATCATCGCAGGTTGTACCATAGTGGCCTACGATGTCATCACCTTTTTCTCAGTGTTAATGGTGCAATGGTTTTTGTATGAAAGAAAAAGAGAATCTTCTCGATTCTTCTAGAAGAGAAGCTTCCGAGGTGAGGTGGCCTCCGATCGGTTTGGATTTGAGTCACATCCCTGATATCATGGGATCATCCTAACCTCCTCACCCTATCCTTTTCATCTTATAAAAGAATAAGAGTTATCATGGGAAACGATGGTTGGCTAGTGCTTACTTGGAAAGTTCTTGAGTTTTGTAGCTTGGAGTTTTTGGAGTTTGTATGTTGGCTTTGAGATTTGCATTGTCAATATAGATTTTTTATCTCAGAATCCGTGGAGAAGAAGTGTGTGGGAAGCAAGGAAATTTTGTAAGGGACCTTACAACATCAAGGCATTGGTTGTATTCTCCTTTTCATATTTATAATACAATAATATATTTCTTTCCCATAAAATTGGTCTTATTTTATTGTATGACTCCTTGATCACATACATAGGTTTTATTGAGTATACGTTGTTTCTTTCATTTCATTGTCTTGTGTCTTTTATACATGTTCAACATCCCATAAGACTTGGAATGGAGAGAGGATGGCACTAGTGAGAAAAAATGACATTTAAAAGGTATGTCATTTATCTCTTGTTAGTTACTATGCTTGATAATTAAAACTTAGGGAAAGTTTTATATTCTGTCTTGTTTTGTTCTAGTTTCGGGGTGAAACTAGGGAGATCTGTTTGTGTCCACACTTACCAATTTTTTCGATAACAAGGGCTAGCCTCTTGATGACCTCTTTTGAGATGAGGTTCTTCTAGCTACTGCTATCAGTGATGAAGTGAAACAAAGTGATTTTTACCCACATTTGTGAATGAAAGAGGTGTTCACCTTCCTCTGGATCATCAGGTTCATTGGGTTGGATCTTGGTGGTAGAAAAGTGGCACTGGGTTCCACATCAATGATCCATCTCCCCTTTTCTAGTTCTGACTCAGAGTCAGAACTTGCATCTGATTAAGAGGATTTTACCTTAGCCACTAGTGACTTCTTTGAGCGACAATCAACGTCGTTATGTTAGGGGATCTTATGGAAGTCACACCACATCTCAGTGTCTTTATTCATCTTCCCATTGTCCTTATTTTCTTGTGGATTGGATTGGTTTTCCTAAGGTTTCCCATGTTTTCTTTGTCCTTTGTACTACAGGTTGGGGATGACCTTGCCCTTCTTCTATTGAGGGGTTCCCAGACCCAAACTGCCGTGTCTTTTGTTTCAGCTTCTACTCGATGTTGACAAAATATCGATAGGCCACACTCAAGGACGAGATATCCAAAAAATACATTTATGTCTGGATGTATCTATGCAAAACACCACAATACTTGAGCACCAAATGTTGCTCAGAATATTTGATACCCATCTTGGTGCACAAGGTATGGAATACATTAGTGAACTTTAACACTGTTTGGTCTCTTTCTTGCTGCAATGTGGTCCATCTTGTATACAAGTCGTCATAACTTCCAATAGGGTAGTATTGTTCCTTAATAGAATCCCTGAAGGAACCACAAGTGGGTGCAACTGCAAATAATGTGGATCCCTCTATTTAATTTTTCTCATAGAAAGTCTCCCACCAATATTTGACATGGGGGATGGCCTTGAGGATTGCAAATGTAATATTTTCTCTATCAAGAAAGTTGTGGATAGTAAAATACACTTCTAGAAGGTTTAACCATTTATCTATAGCATCAACATCCTTCAAATATAGGAATATCAAAATTGATCTATACCTTGAAGGGGGTGGCACCTCCACTTGAGGTGGATGCATCACTCATTGACAACTGTCAAAGGATTTGTGCAAAGTTGTCCATCATCGCGTTCCTCTGTCGCTCAAGGGATTCCTCAAGAAAAAATTGAAATCTTCTCCTGTCCCGTTGTATTTATTTTCGCCCACTATGGATGGCTTCTTTGGCGTGCAAGAGCAGTTGTCCTCAAGAGAAACAAGCTCAAGACCCAACTCTCTATACCCTGATTGCGTCGGGGACATGTATTAAACAAATGACAAGGAGTAGACCGCTTTGATACCACTGATCTAAATTTATGAGTAGAATGAAATGAAACCACATATTTATAATATTAACATAGAGACACAATGAACAATAAAAAAGATACATTAAAACTGGGCTTCTATTAAATAAGAAATATGCTGCAAACTGTAAAATGCAGACTGGAAATAAGCTTGCTAGAATGAAGGAAACTTATCTATGAGAAGAGATGTGACGACTATGATTATTCACAAGAATATAAGTACAATGAGGCTCTGAAGTCCATTTTAAAATAAACATGAATTCCAAAACCCTAGACATCCCAAAACCTAACCCTAGGAGATGAAGCACCAAAAGTCACATGGGCCCCGTTGGGATAAGTTAGTACATCAACTTCCTAGGGTTGTAAATTTTTCATACGATCTCCATTTAGGGTGCACGATAGCTTGTTGGAAAGGTATTGAAGAGAAGATTCATTTAGAGGGATCAATAAAATAATTTTACCAACATTTAGGTTTCTAATTGCGTAAAAGCTTTGTTTAGGCCCTCAAAATGGCCCCGGAAGTTCAGGAAGAAAAAAAACTGCTAAAACTAGTAAGTTTCCTTTGAGCCAGTTGGACAAGGTGGGTGGCCACCAAGATCCTTCTGGATCATGGCTTGGTCATATTTAAATACCCCAAGAAGATGCAATTTTTACTCCTTGCACCAAGTTTGTTTCTTTGCTCCTTAGGAATTAAGGAATAATAAGTGGAACCAAAGACCCTAAGATGCATCACCGAAGGAATGTGGCAATACCATGTTTCATAAGGAGTATTTTTCCCAAGTGTTATAGTACAAAATTCCACTCCTATTCATTTTTGACATTGGCCTACTCATTTACACATTTTCCAACCACTTTTTTTGAGGTTCCTATTAAAAAACATCTTTTTGTATGGTGTACACCCCCTGATACATATGCAGAGCGCATATATACTAAAAATGAATGCCTAAAATACCACGTATACTCTCAATAGTTGCAAAAAATAAAAAATCATGCACTTTTTGGTGGAGTTTATGTGCTATTTTTGGTTACACAACCATTTTACCTCCCGTAGCTCTTCTGACAACCGAATAACTATCGTTTCTCAATATAAAAAGGGCCTTAGGGGGGTGTTGACTCTTGAATCTTTCAGGACAAAAACAGAAACCTCACGAGGATGGAAATACTTCCGCCTTTTTATAGAGCTGGTACTCCTCTTTCCGAGATTTATAAAATATGGGACTTTTAAAGAAGTTTGTCAAAGGAAAATTAAAAAGAAATCGAAAAATATTTTTATTTTCTTTTTAAAAGAGAGTTCCTAAGAATGGACCAGGAAACACACACACATTCATACATTTAAAGAAAATAAACAGAATTCCTCACATACATCAGAGTAGGGATAAATATTTCTGAACACATAAAATCTAAAAGAAAATGATCTACATGCATAAGAGAACTTTGACAGAGTGATACATGGGTAGCTCAAATGAAGATAATGGAAGATCAACCTCAAATAATTTATATTCAGAAAAACTAGGTTACAAAGTACAGTCGAGATTGTTCCCAAAATAGTTCTCTTGGAATTTCTAAAAAATATATAGTTCAATACATATTCTCTGAAATTAAAATGCATTTGTCATAATGACTAGGATTGGGGCTCCTGTGGACCATAAATAAAATATGCATAAGAATGAAGTTCATAGAAATAATAAAGTGGGTGGTGGAAGGCAACAAGACCTGGTAAGAAGAAAAAGAAAATACCAGTCTTCGATTAAACAGTTCTATTTAAAGAGGTGGAGTAACTGGATGAAGAGCTTGATAAAGAAAGAAATATGTGATCAATATGAACTTACTATGATGGTATCTCATGGTTTTTAATTTGTTCACTGCTGTCCTTTTATAAATTTCCTTGGCGGTTATGGGAACCGTCTCAACCATCATTTTCCCTTCATTGGTAAGATTTTCGACAACCCTTTTGAACCACTCTTCGATGTAGACCCTCATTGCTACCACATTGATTTCATGCTGGATTTTTATATTGAATAGTTCACCTTCCAATTCCCTTAGATCAATAGAAATGTTGCACAATGATTCTTCAATATCTTGGTTTTTAATCGAATAATCAACTAGCCAGTTTTCCATGTCATCTTCACCATATTCAAGAATGCCATAGAACTTTTCGAATGCCAACCCTTTAAAGATCTCAACTTGTTCATCAAATTCTTGCTTGGTTAAAAAAATGAGTTGAGTATCAATTTCGGGCCTTGGAATTCATTGGTGCTACCACGTAGGTCTATCTCTGTTAGCTTCTTGAATAGTTCCTCTCTTCTAGTTATGGCATGGCTACATGCTTGAACTATACCATTCATATTTTTCACCTTTTCCTTCCAGCATGTGTTCAATTGTTTTATTCGGTTCAGGGTAGGAAGATCCTCCTCTCATATTATTAACTCCATCATATTAGTAACTTTAACACCAAATGGTACAACTGCATTGAGGTAGAAACCTTTCTTGTTTTTCAAATCTACTTGCAGATATTCATGAAAAACATGTTCTCTTGTTCCAAAAGAGACCATAATCTTTGACATCTCCCAAGCCTCTGTTATTAATTCCATCCTTTTCTTCATATTCTATTCCACATAGCCTCGTGATGATGTGAGAAGGCTTGCCAATCCTTTTAAATTTGCTACAGGTGTGGTAGGCCTGATCATTGGTAAATGAATAACCAACATTAGAAGGGCCAGTAAATCTCCCTCCAATTATTTGATTCACTCCTTTAACATGACATTATCTGCGTCAAGGATGCCAATAAAGTTGTCTAGAGAATATCTAGTTGCTCGGTGTATCTGGGATATTTGAGAAGGCTAGACGTTATGTAGGTTAGTCTTTGAACGATATTTCCCCTTCTTATTCTTTACATCTCTTTTTTCAATAATCAAATTTTTGGATTCGCTGTAAAAACAATGCTCTGAAATGAAAAATATTCTTCTTCGTCTAAGGTCTCGGTCCTAATTATTTCCATCTGAGGTTTCTGGGGAGAAATGTTCTCTAGCTAGTCATCATTGGGGAACACTTTCTCAATGTCAATTTCTAGCTCCATATCCTCAAGGGAAAGATCATGTATATGACTTTCTCCTTGAGGTACCTCCTCTTCTTGCACAATGTTTTTTTGTTTCTTCCTCATGGGAAGTTATGAGAACATTCAATTTTTCTGGAAGGAGGGTTATTATCTCCTCCTCTGCTTGAATAAATGTGGATGACTTTGTTACTTGGGTAGGTTGTTGGAGTGCTTATCTGAGATGTTGTACTTTTGGGCATGACATTCGGGGATTGGGCACTTTTCTCATCCAGACCATTTCCTCTCTGCTTGTACGACTCATTGGTGTTGATTATTTTCTCTAGGTTGTCAGTGTCACGAGAAGGATTGCCTGAGGTGTCATCTCCCTCTTCATTCAATATAGTGTTAATGAAATAATTGTTGAAACCGACAACCAATAGGTGTTCTACAAAAATACCATTAGGGTTGAACCCTTTTACTTTTTCAACATATTTCAAATTGAGGCTATGGAAGTGGCTTGTGAATTCATCAATATTGTTCATATTTCTAAATATGAAATTCCTGAATTTCCAAGGAAGAGGTATGAATTTCTTTTTTCTCTTTTCATGGAAAAAATGCAACTAATAGGTGTACTTCCTTGCTATCTCAACAACAAACATTTTGTCAGATATGTGACACAAAAGAAAGGAAGGATTTTCTTTGGATCCAAAAATCCTTATAATGTTGTAATTTTCCATTTGTTCTAGTGTCCCCTTCCTATCCAGGAACATACTCGCCTGGTCAAACATCCAGGGAGCGTTTTTTTCCAAACATCAATTCTTTGAAAATTGATACAAAATCATTAAATACTTCATAAAAGTGTTGGGAGGCCTTGTGCCTCCACAATGATTGATACCCGAAGGTTACTGGGTTGAACTTACAATTTACCTTCTTGCAGATAAATAATCTTGGGAACTAACAACAATGTGCTATCACAAAGACCAAATAAGATGACATAAAAAATTTATTATCCTTCTTGTATTGCACCAATTGGGAAGAGATTTCAATGGAAATCAACTTACCCCAGTCGAAAATGTCATGTTCCTTGATCGTAAAATAAAGAATGTAAAGAATCATCTAGGAGATTGGTCATGGTTTCCTGTCTTGTTATTTTCGTAAAAATCCATACAATTTCCTGGAAGGTATTTTTGAATGCGCCAAATTGAAATATTGTGATATCCTCAGGGACTACCACTCGGTTCTCTAGGAATTCAGGTAAGAGGTTGATTCCATTTTCATTCTTTCTTAAGAACTCACTGCAATATTCACCTCTAAAAGTGAGCGTTGGCTCGGGAAGCCTCAACATCTTATAGAAAAATTGAGGTGAAAGAGAGACAGGGGAATGGTCCTGCAACTGGATGATTCGTTGGCTTGGAATGTATCTCTCAGCCCACCAAGTTACC
>JASDQU010101319.1:470980-482604 GCA_032191745.1 Picea mariana
TGAGCAGTGGACATCCTCGAAAGATGGCCCCCGCACGCGCTGCTATGGTAGTCGTTCAAGACTCTATCGACCTCATCAATAGTCAAGCATCGACAAAGTATGGTGTCGACCCCTCACCAATATAAGATATCTCCGATGAGGAGATAGTGGGGGGCCTGGTGACAAATATGATGACGATCATCTCGTGAGAGGTGGTTACCGAACTTTTGGGTTCGGAGGTAGATGAGGAGGTCGCCGTACCAAGGATCATCCAAAGTGATATAAAAGAGATGTTCGTCAGGGAAGTCAGTATTGACGGGGGCACTGGTAGTGTCAGAGGGGAAGCCTGTGACAAGTTTGGCAAGGATGAGAGATTTCTTCCTCTTGGGTGTTGAAAATTCAATATCGTACTCCTGAAGGATAACGATCCATCAGGAAAATTTTCCATTAAATTTCCGATGATTGAGAAAGTATTGCATGGGGTTGGAATCTGCTATGACTTTAGTTGTGCGAAGAAGAATGTAATGGTGCAGTTTCTAGACTGCGAGGATGACTACAAGAGCTAGTTTCTCTTCGTGATTATATTTCAAGGGTGGCCCTGAGAGGTTTCTACTAATGTAGTAAATGACATGCTCATGATCGTCATCCCTGATTTGAACGAGAACTCCTCCTACTGAGACAACTGATGTTGATATGTAGAGGATATAGTCGCAATTATAGTTGGGTGAACTAATTAAAGGGGCATTAGAGAGTGCCATTTTAATATCGTCGAACTCTTTTTGGGCATGTTCATCCCAGTGAAAGGGGATGTCGTGGCATATTAAGCAAAGGAAACTATGTGCTCGAGTGGCATAGTCTGGGACAAATCGTCGTAGAAAGTTATCTTTTTCTTGTAGGCTCTGGAGTTGGCGTAAATTCTAGGAGGGTGGGATTTTTGTGATGGCCTGGACTTTGAGGGGATCTACGGTAATACCACTTTGGGAAATGATGAATCTGAGGAGGCACCCGATAGTGATGCAAAACACACACTTGAGGGGGTTCAAGCAGATGTTGTACTGACGACACCGTTCGAAGATGATCCGTAAATCATCAAGATGCTAGGTGTGTTTTTTGGATTGAGCTGTGAGATTGTCCAAGTATGCGAGGATGATATGAGACAGATCATGAAAAATGTATGTCATAGCCCATTGGAAAGTTGCACCAACATTTTTTAGTCCAAAAGGAATGAAACGATATGCAAAAGTACCCCAAGGGGTGGTGAATGCGGTTTTGTATTGATCAGCTAGATGGATTTGGATTTGATTATAGCCAAAGAAACCATCAATGAAAGATAGAGCCTCATGGCCTGTGCAGTCATCGATGATTTGATCGATGAAAGGTGTTGGAAAGTTGTCTTTGGGATAGGCGTGATTGAGATCGTGAAAGTCCATGCATACACGGATAGTGCCCTATTTTTTATTAATGGGTACAGGGTTGGAAACCCATGAGGTATAGGCGATGGGGTAGATGAACCCCGCTGCTCGTAATTTGTCAATATCAGCTTTAATGGTTGTTGCTTTGGATGGGTGTAGCGGTCATTGTTTTTGGTGAATCGGTGTGATATCAGGCCATGTATCTATGCGATGTTCGATAATAGAGGGGTCAAGGCCAGGCATCTCTGTGTATGACCAGGCAAAAATATCCCGATATTCTTGGAAGAGGGATTTATAGGCGGTGATTTCTTGAGGAGTGCATGCAGCGCCAATGGTGATTTCCTCTGTGACTCCATTTTTTATGGAAATACCGATTTTGATGGTAGGGGAAATGTTATCCATGTTTCCTTCTTCAAAAGCATCAGGGGCAGGGATGGGGTTGTTGAACCAGTCGATATGCCCTGATGGGATAAAATCCTTGGTTTCGACTGTGTATATGGGGTGTTGGTTAGGAGGTGTGAAGGCTTCCTGTGGAAAGAAGAGTGCTCTGTGGTGTAGTGCATCCCATGGGTAGTCAGGGGTGGTTAATTCTGCGAGTATGACCTCGTCACAGTAGAATCATCGAGAATACAAGGGATTATAAAGAGTGATATCGGTGATTGTCACCGTGTGGTTATCCTCTGGTGATGACGAAGCGGGGGGAATGATGCAATGAGATTGCGATGGTTCACTTGACATAAACAAAATATCGAGGTACCGAGGAGTACTAGTGGTAGTTGGATGTAAAATTTCTGTGGGGAAATGAATGGGAGAATTGGGGGAATTTGGGGGTAAATCCTCGTGTAAGTCATCCAAAAACCATGGAGGAAGAGGGAGTTCTTCTGGTTCAAGAGAAATAACATGAAGAATCTCTAGTGATGGGGTAAGATCAATCATCGATTCTGTAAGGGGTACAGGAGTTTGAAACAGGGTCATGTGGTGTTGCCTGTATTCAATGATCATAGGACATTGGTATGTAAAATTATCTAAAGATTCACATAGAGAGCAAGGGCATCTCATACATTTGTTGAATGAAGTCATGAAATAATGAATTTCATTGATGTTTGGGGTGGATGAGGTAGCTAGATTGGGTTCTTGCTGGAAGCTTTGGCATACTACTACTAATGTCTAATGGAAGTGAGGTAGCACTGGGCAATGGTGTGTATAATGGCCATATTCTGAACATATGGTGCAAGAAAATTTGGTTCGCAGCCCTTTGCTACTTTCATTAGGGGAGGTAGTGGCAATACTTGCTAAAGTGATGAATGATGATGGTGTTTGATTGAGTTGAATTAGGTTACGTAACTCAAGTAGAGATGGGCATTTGTTGGTTGGGTGTCCATATTTCTCACATAGTGTGCAAGGAGGTTGGATGCATGGGGGAAGTGGAGCTATGGAATTCTTCTTCTTTCTCCTTCCCCCAGCTGTGGCAGAGAGGTTAGTGAGTGGGGGTGTAGGGGGAATGGTAGGAGTGAGTATGGGAATCTACATTGGGATTCCTTCTATTTGGGGGGAAAGGGATGGTTGAGGAACCATCTCTGGTGGATGTAAATACTAAACTGGGATTGCCAACACCATATTTGGGAGGGTAAGTGTTGCAGCTACTTGGAAATCTTGTATGCTTGGTGGAGGGTAAAAGAAGGGGATTTGAGTAATGGCTTGGGGAACTGTCTCCCAAACTGGGATATGGCCTTGGGGTGAGGTGAAATTGTGAACTAGTGGAGCTGACAAGTTCACAGGAGGCTCGTGAGGGAGGGGATTTGTGACTAATGGGACATCAGATATGAAAGAAGCCTCCCTAGGGGGAAGGGTATTCTCAATGTCAGTTCCTTTGGATGATACGACACATATCTGATTGGAAGAATGAAGGAGCGGTGGTGCACCATGATAAGTTCCTAACAATGATGGGTATTTGAAAATTCTGGGACCCATTTCGATGAGTGGGTATGCTTCATGATTAGTGTGGATGAGAGGGAGAATGTTATCGATGTTGGCATAAGGGTTAGGCTCATAATGTGAAACTTGGTCAATTGTAATGATCTTCTTGTTATGGGGGAACATAATGGTTCGAAAGACGAAAGAGGCAATTGCCTTCATAGTGTACATGTATCTACGACCGAACAAGATATTGTAATCGAGTGGGGCATCGATAACTTCAATGTCGATGAGAATGGTCTTACCTCGATTTCTACAGGGACATTTTGGAAGATTCCTTTGGGAGAAGATGGTCATCCATCATAATCTCTTAAGGTAATGGTAGATGGTATGAGTTCAGGGGAACCAAGTTTCTGCCATACAGACTTGGACATGATGCATGTGGATGCACCAATGAACTGTGATGTTTCAAATTTTCACTAGGATTTGAAAATCAATGAGAGCGGGGAGACGAGGCTCTCCACTGTCGATATCAAATGTGATGAATTGAGTATCCGTGGGGTTGAATTCCCCTAAGGAGGAAAGTAATGATTTTCGCTGAGTGGGATGAGTTTGAAGGACTTCTAAGACTGACATGGTAGTTGGGGACTGTGCTAAGTCATCGACCAAACTGTAATTATGAGCCACCCTAGCCTGTGGGTTGTGAACATTCCTGGGCAATGGGATGTGATGGATGCAAAGAGGTATTTCCATGTTAGGGTGAGGGATCATCAAAGGGGGTCCTGTTGGTGCTGGGAGTGTTTCTTGGGGAATGGGAGGAGACTCAGTGGGTGCTCGGTATTGACGACTACGTGCTTAAAGTAGGACTTCTTCCTCACTGGTGAGGAGGATAGTACGATCTGCTGGATTGTTTGGATTGAGATACTGTCCCAACTGTGATGGGGTAGGTTGCATGTCTTGTTGGGTGTTCATCACACCCTGGTGTAGAATGGGGTTTTGCAGCACGGCTGAGGGTAGTTGTTGCACATATTCTTGTGGGGCCTGCTGAGGAGCAGGCGGTGCTGGAGTATGTGGTCCATTCACTGAGTCTTTCATCCATTTAAAATCAGCGATTTGGGGGCAATGATGAGTATAATGACCGAACTCACCGTAAAGGGAACAATGGAAGTTGATTAGAAGATTATTGTTATTTTTCCCGTGACGTTTGTTATTTCCCCCTTGGGGGTTTTGATTCCATTGATTCTGGTTGCCCCCGGTAGGTTGGTTTTGGTGGGGGTGATTTCTGCTTGGATTTGAGTTGTTATTGTTTCAATTTTTTCCTTTCTTTTTGGCATTATTCGATTGATGGGTCAGATTTTCTATATTCAACTGTTCAAAATTTTGACATTGTTGAATGGGAGAGGGTTGAAAAAAATTAACCCTAGTGTGAGGATTTATTTTTGGTGCAGCCATGGGCTGGGGAGGGCCAGGAAATGGAAAGTATGGATTATTTTGTGGTAATGATCCGTAAGGTACATAGGAAGGCATGGTGATTTTGCTAGTACTTAGAGTATAAGCTGAGGTAGAGGGGGTACCAGAACTTGTCTGGATAGGTGGGTGTATTGTAATTGTCGGTGATGGCCCACTGATGGGTGGAGGAAGAGCAACAGGGCATGGTTGTTGATAAGGGGGTGGAGAGTAATAAGAGGTTCCCCCATATGCCGACGGATGTTGAGGTGTGCCATACATTGGTGGTCATTTGGGTTGTGGATTGTGGATTGTGGTGTTACCAATCAATCCGTCCACTAGTGAGACATCCCAGGTTTATCTTGGCCAAATGGCACGGGTTTTGGGAGATCAATAAGTACTGTGTATAAGTACCTTGATTGAGAATAGATGAGGTTGTATTGTTCAGCCTTACTGATGGCTTCTTCTTCTGATTGAGGAAAGGTGGAAGCCACATATTTACCGAGGAGTGAGACAAGTGATCTGAGAAACCAATCAAGACATTGTTGTTTGGTGGTTTCTTCTTTGCACAAACTACATCATCGACGCCACTTATGAATGTGATCAGTGATATGCGTGGCTGAGGTTTGTTTAAAATTAGAGAGTAGTTCGATACCATTGTCATGGCGGATTGATAATTGGAAGAAGGTCAAAATTTTTTTGGCCAAGGACTCAAAAGTTGCATGGGACCCTAACTTTTCGTCTACATACCATTTAGCTGATGGGCCAGTGAGTGTGCGTTGAAATAATCGTAGTCAGATGGAATCATCCATAATGTTGTTGGAAGATCACCATAAGTGGAAAGTCATGACATGATTGGTAGGGTCATCTCCTGCCTTTCCTTTAAACTTGGGGATATCTAAAGGTAGTTTGGTAGGAATTGCAGGCCATGTGGGGTTATGCAATATAGGGTCATTTGTGAGTTTGTTTAGATCTGGTATGTTAGGAGAGGCCAAATATGGCATCTAGAGTGGTGGCCGAGGATTAGTTCCAGCCATGGTGTTAATGTTCTGTGAACCTGACCCTTGAAGGGGGCTAGGTGGGTTGGTACTTCCCCCTTGAGAGGAATTTGCCTCCCTGCTTCTATGTAAAGGAGAGTGAGTGGACGGTGGACCTTGGAAATTGGACCCAATTAAGGTGGAACCAAGCAAAGTTGATCCTAAGACAGTGGCACTCATAGGGGTGTGAGAAGGTGGAGTTGATGAGTTTGTAAGACTAGGAACTCCCCCTAAAATAGGAGGGAGGTTCAACAAGCGTATGAAATGACGGGGGTTCTATGGGTCCCCTATGATGTCCGACTAGCTGAGTGGATGTGTGCGGATGGTGGGGAGAGCAATAAATAAACAAGAGCGTTTGCTATAATTTTTGAACTTTACATGATATATATCTAAATCAAATGTAATTAGAAGTGCATCATACATAAAGTGTTTTGAAAATGAAGCATATATGTGGATACATGGGTTTTTTCCACGTGGGGGATCAAAGAAAACAAATGCTTATGTCCTGAAAGATGTAACGTCCTTCCTCTCAAATAATGCTGGACCTTCCAATAGTACTCAACAGTGGGGTCTGAAGTCACCAGAAGAGAAACTAGTGAATGACGAAGTAATCAGATATAATGAGGGGTAAAGGGGGCATATCCCGAAAGAGCTGGTGATATTTCCCAATAGCCACACAAAATCTGATCAAGGTGCAATTGTAACCCACAATTTCCACCTGTGTAGATGTCCTAAAATTTGGTCACTAGGTACCTCAGTCAAAGTGCGACATTTAGATTTTCGGCCTAAGAAATGGGTCATAGGCTGGATCCCATCCAAGAGGTGGGTGCCTCAAGGGGGGACGCACAGAACAATCGGACCTCGGCCTTCAACCCTTCACGGTTATCTCCCTGCCTTATGGTGTTAGGAACACTTGACTTGGAGGATTTAAAGTTCCCTATTTGACAACTTCTATTGTTTTGAAAATGTGAGAACTAGATAATGGGTAGTTATTTGAATGCCTATCCCCAAAATCCTACCTAGAATAAAAGATTTCTTTTGGCACCTCCTATGGAGGAAAACTTAGTGAGTTTTTAGAAAAATTTTAGATGTGGTTGTTTGAGAGATTGGGGGTGTGAGCCAATCTCGTTCAAATTAAATGGGAGTGGATAGTTTCGTCAAGAAAAGGGTAGGGTGTTTCAAAATCCCTTTGGGGGAAACTTACTTTGCCCTCCACGTTTCGAGAGGAAATCTATGTGAGTGATAAGTGACTTTTGTGTGTGAATGAGTGAAACTGTGCCAATGTTTTAATGAATTAGGTGTCACCTTGCTGCACGTGGACTTCGCTTGGTCCTTAAAAGTGTTGATTACCTAATTAACTAAATGCCTTTGGTACAACCTTGCGTAATTCAAAATTCCCTAGGAAACTCGCATGTGGACATGTGGATCCTTTACTATTCCTTTAACTCCCTATTGTGATTTAATCTAAGAAAGCTTTGAAACTATCCTAGATTGTGATCATGTGGGTATGTATGGGCCCATTACAAAACCTTTAACTTTCCCTAGTGATTTAATCTAAGAAAGTAAATTTCAACACTATCCTATCTTTGTAACATGTGGGCATGTATGGGCCCATTACAATCTTGAGATGTGTTTGAAAAATGAACTAAGAGGAGTCCCGAGGGGGTTTTTATTCTCTCCTAAAGGTTTTAGTTTTTTTAAGGGAGATGAAATTGTCCTACAACCTTTTTCTGATTCTCAAGGTTGCTTTGAAGTGCGAGAGAAGAGCATACTAAACAATTTTTATCCAACTTCTGGTCCCAATGCAAGTTTTATGTGATTAAAGATTATTCCAACTTATACTCTTAGTCAAAGCAAGCCATCCGTGTGGAAAAATGAAATCAAAAGAGGAAATAATGATTTTAAACCCCCTAAGTGCCTATGTGTTTTGACTAATCCCTTTATATGGAGAGGGAACTAAGTGTGGTGCAGATTACAACATGCATGAAATCATTTTTTAAGAAGGCTAGGGGCCTTCCCCAAATCACAAAAAGGCTTACAATGTGTATTTTTTT
Source organism: Picea mariana (assembly GCA_032191745.1). NCBI lineage: Eukaryota > Viridiplantae > Streptophyta > Pinopsida > Pinales > Pinaceae > Picea > Picea mariana. The sequence goes on from JASDQU010101319.1 coordinate 478,823, forward strand.
GCATAGGTGCACAGGTCTCAAAGTAGACAAAAGCGCACTGAGCGCCAATGTGCAAACCGAAATAGAATTTTGGGTGCAGGTGCACGGAGGGTGCTGAACAACATAGGAACTTTGGCGTACATGCACACAATGCGCGACTGTGGGCCAATAAACCTATGCACACCTGTCACACGGCCATGAAGAAAATTCTGAATGAAATTCTCTCAATTCAACTTTGAATTGGATGTTTTGTAGGTCGGCTTGGGCCGGTTAAGGTACCTGCAGGTTAAATAAACCAAAAGAAGAGATAGAAAAACAAAAATGGGGTAGGAAATTGATACCTCTCCCCAGTGGACTTGCCAATCTATTGTGCCTCTTTTGTCACCTAAATGGGCAAAACAGAGGTGCTTACAAGCTTAGTTGGGTTAGCTAAGCAAGACAACAGTGAAGGAAAGGGTTAGAAAAAGAAACATAAAAGACTAAGCTAAGAATTAAACTAGAAAATAAAAGAACAACTAAACTATTGAGCATAAGGACATAAGAACAAGAAACAAACAAGACTCATGTCACCAATGGAAAGGATTATATTAGTGAAAATAAAACACCAAGAAGAAAGAGGACTTTGGGTCCCTTCTTCCTCCAAGGGAGGGCTCTTGGACCCCCACAACCAAGCTCTTCTTACAACTTTGAAACTTGAAAGAAATCGTGAAAGAATCCCAAGCTAATCCACTCAAGAGGTGAGATGGATTGCCCAAATGTAATGATGCTAGTATGCTCTTGATGAGAAAAGAGGATTCCCTAACAGAATAGAAGCAGCATAACCTTGCAAATGAATTCCTTGAAAATGTAGTGCACCCATGGCCTTGTTTTATAGCACCACTTTGAGGTATTGTGCAACCACCTTTAGTGTGAAAAGGGGTTGTTTAGGGCATTTTAGGTCTTCGACTAGCCACCCAGTCGGATCCAGCCAATATTTGGATGTCAAATCAACATGGAAGCTGAACCAGAAGTGGGTGGGAGGATGACCAATCTCATAAATGTGTCGTTCTTAGGTGTGCGTGGCTTTTAGCGACCACAGTCACACATCATGTGCATATGCACTTTTCTTGCGTTTCTGAATGGCGCATGTGCGCGTGCACCCTGTGTAGTCCTAGCGCACTTTGATTTTATAACTGGTTGTATAGTTTTGGACCTTTTGGAAATGATTTTTGGTAATTTTGGTCCATGGGTGAACTCATAGTTGTTTGAAGATGCCGGATTCATGTAACCATTTGCGAACGAAATTTCAGTGATAACAAGGATATTTGGGTGCCCAGTATATTTTCATGTACCCAAAGAGAAGAGATCCAAGCTATACCCTTAGGGAGAAAGGGTACATTTGTGGGATACAATGAATATTTGAAGGCATATTGGATCTACATACCTTGTCAGAGACAGATTGAGGTAAGAAAATATGTTGTATTTGAAGAAGAGATAGCCTTTCAGAGAATATAATATGGAGATTGATAGTGAGAGAGTACTCCAGAGGGAGACAACCATTATTCTAGTTGATCTAGTTGTTCCAGTTGATCCAGTTTCTCTAGTTGATATCCCCAAAGATATTGCAACATAGCATAAAATACCTGCTTGGGCTCGACAAACTCTGCAAGAGGCAGAGGGAAATGCATCCCCTCGAGGAACATCCCGAGAGAGAAAGAGGCAAAAGAGATTTTTGAGCTACTTTTCAGCCATGAGCCACATTATTGATTTTGAGCCTTCTTGTCATGGAGAAGCGATAGGTGAGAAGGTATGAAAAGATGCCATGACAAAAGAATATCAATCCATATTGAAGAATGATGTAATGGATATTGTTCCGAGACTATAAGGGAAGTTTGTAGTGACTTCCAAGTGGATCTATAAGATCAATCATGTAGCTGATGGAAGTGTCGAGAAATAAAAAATGATATTTTTAGCTAAAGGATTATCACAATTAGAGGGAGTTGACTATGATGAGACATTTTATCTAGTAGCATGATACACTTCCATCCGTACTATCATTGAACTAGCTGCATCCATGGGTTGGAAACTACATCAAATGGATATAAAGACAACCTTTCTCAATGGTGATATTGAGGAATAAGTTTGTATCAAGAATCCTGAAGGATTCATGATATAGGATGCGAAATATCATGTGTGCGGGTTGAAGACATCCCTATATGGACTAAAGCAAGCACCTCGTGCTTGGTACAAGAAAATGGATGGATTCTTAATGAGTTTGGGCTTCAACAGGAGTGTTTATGATCCAAACCTATATTATCATATGTTGGTAATGAGTGCCTAATCTTGGTCCTGTATGTGGATGAATTATTCTTCACCGGTTCAGAAAGACTTATTATTGAATGCAAGAAAGCATTGACTTTTGAATTCGAGATGAAGGATTTGGGTATGATGCACTACTTCTTGGGTAGAAATATGGTAGAGGGCGGATGAGATTTTCCCGAGTCAAGGAAAATATACAATGGAGACATTGAGGAAATTTGGTATGACAGAGTTCAAATCCATGCCTACACCGATGGTGATGTATTTGAATAAAATGAATGATGCTTCTACTGATTTAGGCGAGATTGATCCATATTTGTACCGAAAATTGATTGGATCATTGATGTATCTGGTTAACACCAGACTTGATACATGTTATACAGTGAATTTACTTAGTCAGTTTATGAGTCAGTCAATATAGACTCATTGGATAGCAACGAAGCATGTATTGGGATATCTACGAGGCACAATTGGATATGGCCTAATATATGCCTCCAGTGTAGACTTTAGTTTGTAGGGATATGCTGATGTAGATTGGGTAGGGAGCACAGTGGACCAGAAGAGCACATCTAATTTTTTTTTTACCTTGGGGTCTACCATGGTTTCTTGGTGCAGCAGGAAATAGAGCTTTGTGGCCTTGATTACTGTAGAAATAGAGTATATAGCATTGAGTGTGGTAGTCTGTGAAGTACTGTGGCTTCACAAGATCCTGAAAGATTTATTTGATTGTGAGATGGATTCTACCATTATTCATGGTGATAACCAAAGTTGTGTGAATCTCTTTGAGAACCTTGTGTTTCACGATAGATCGAAACACATTGAGATAAAAGATCATTATATCATAAGCATGGTGTAGAGGAAAGTAGTACACGTGCAATACCTTCCTATGCATGAGCATATTGTAGATATATTCAACAAATCACTTGCCAAGACAAAGTTCAAGTACTTCCATGAGAGACTTGGCCTGGTGGAGAATGCCTCCCTACCTGAAAGGGAGTTTTGATGATTACAAATTCATGAGACATCCTCTAGGACATAGACTGAGTGAGTCGAACTGCGAGAGAGACTATGATTTGGGCGTGTCCTTCCTCTCTAAGACTGAGATGGAACATTGTGTGCCCCTGTGGGGAGGATTCCCATGAGATGAGTGTGTCGTTTCGTATGAGACTGAGATGGAACACTATGTGCCCATGTGTGGGGAGGATGCTCGTGAGATGGGTGTGTCGTTCCTCTAAGACTGAGATGGAACGATGTGTTCCCCTATGTGGGGAGGATTCCCATGATATGGGTGTGTCATTCCTCTGAGACTGAGATGGAACATTATGTGCCCCTATGTGGGGAGGATGCCCATGATATGGGTGTGTCGTTTGAGATGAAATGATGTGCATACCCTTGTGAGGGGTGAAGGTGACTATGCGATGGGTGTATCATTCCCCTCTGTGTAGAGAGTTGAGACTATGTGGTACTCCAGATGATTCTCCTGTGAGACTCAGTGAGATAGATAT
>JASDQU010101319.1:495829-521117 GCA_032191745.1 Picea mariana
GGCATTTATGTATTCTCTGGTTTTCTGTGTTTGAATGTAAAAGGGTTTTGCATTTGAATACATTCTTCTCCAGTCTGTGATGAACCTGATGTTTATTATAGAACTCCGCATTCTTCTTGCATAAGTCTTCCACCTCCTCACCCTTTTACTACGATTCACTGTTTGGAGTTTATCAAGACCTCACTTGTTCATGCATGCCTGGTCTAGTTTCTGAGTTGAGATTGTGTCGTTTTGAGTTTCCCTCCATTTGATCACCCTTTAAACAAATCGTGACATTAATCTGATGGGCGTCGGGCTCTGCTCCTGCTAGCAATCCAGGGGTGACCTCCGATAGCCAACATGTTGTAATTTTCCATTTGTTCTAGTGTCCCCTTCCTATCCAGGAACTTACTCTCCTAGTCATACATCTAGGGAGAGTTTTTTCCAAACAACAATTCTTTGAAAACTGATACAAAATCATTAAATACTTCATAAAAGTGTTGGGAGGCCTTGTGCCTCCAGAATGATTGATACCAGAAGGTTACTGGGTTGAGCTCACATTTTACCTTCTTGCAGATAGACAGTATCGAGATCTGACAACAATTTTCTATCACAAAGACCAAATAAGATGACATAAAAAAATTATTATCCTTCTTGTATTGCACCAATAAGATATTTCAATGGAAAACAACTTACCCTAGTCGAAAATGGCTTGTTCCTTGACCATAAAATAAAGAATGTAAAGAATCATCCAAGAGATGTTGGTCATGGTTTCCTGTCTTGTTATTCTCGTAAAACACCATACAATTTACTGGAAGGGATTTTTGAATGCGCTAACCTGTAATCTTGTGATATCCTCGGGGATGACCATTGGCTGCTCCAATAATTCAAGTAAGAGGTTGAGTCCATGGTCGTGATTTCTTAAGAACTCCCTTCAATCTTCACCTCTGAAAGTGAGTGTTGGCTCAGGGAGCCTCAACATCTTACGTAAAAATTGAGGTGACAAAGAGATAGGGGAATGTTCTTGAAACTGGATGATCCATTGGCTTGGAATGTATCTGTCAGTGCCCCAGGAGACCAACTCCTTTCAACTTCCGAAACACACCCTGCGTGCGCAATTCTATACGTCCAGATTATTTCCTTCTAGGAAGAAGGGGATGAAAAATAGGAATATGCCCTAGACCACTAAAAATTTTGATCTCCGCGTTCAAAAATATTCATCGTATATCCACAAAACTATTGTCGACTTGCTGCCATAACTTGACAAAGATGTTCACTTGATCCAAATTATGTTAAGAATGAATGATGGCAGGAGATAATATAATCATTCGTAAATCTTGTTTAATGTGCTTTAATAGGAGGTATCCTCAAGCCTTTCACTAATTAATGGCCATCCCTTTGAAATTGTATGGTAATCTATTAGCATTAAAATAATAGTAAATGTGCATTGGGAAAGGCCCGAGGGTGGCAGGGATGGGCGAGGGAAATATGTGACTTGAGAGATTTTGTGAACCTGGGAACTTATGAACTTGAGAGCCCGCGATAGTAATAGGTGTGAATATGGCTAAGTGTGGGATGACGCGATAGTCAGACGGGTTCATGTTAGGAATAACAACACTTAGGCAGTTTCATGGGAGTCTGGGGATTGAAAATGTAGATCGCAGAACTCTGTGGTGCAATATGTCTATCACGGAACACCGGAATATGAAAGATCGATACCGTCAATCCGAGAATCCGCAGTCATAAAATTGGCTAAGTATGGAATAGAATGGTGGTCGGTTAGAATCATGAAGTGAATTTGTAGATGGAGGTGAGAAAATGTAAGTCCGCCAACCCGGGAACCTATGGTCTAAAATGCAACTAAGTGTTAGAACTAGAAAGGGTCTATGAGAGGGAAAAGAGAAGAGGGAAAAAACGGGTAAGTGTAGAAGGGGGAAAAGAAAGGGAAAAACCAGATCAAGAAAGTAGAAAAGGGGAGGGAATTCTTTGGAAGAAGAAAATGACCTCAATAGGGGGTCATTTGAACATATGAAAGAAGAGGCAAGTGAACTATGCCAAAATTTCTCCCTTTCTCGTTCCAAGCCTTTGCATCTTGTTCTGAGTTCATCCTCAACATTCCCAATCATTCATCCTTCTTATGCAATCCATCCATTTCCCTATATTGGAATATTGGTTGTAAGGATCTCACTTTGGGATTGGTGAACTTGGAGTATACTTAGAGGAACCCAAGTGCGGTTCGCAGAGCAGTGTTAACAAGACTAAGGTTGTATCTTACCATCTTGTTTTTAATAAAAGAGTTTTTTCTTGTCCCAAATCTATGTATTTTCATGTTTATATCTCTAAATTTCTTTCATGAATATTTAGGTATTTAAATGATCTTGGTGATTATGTATATGTTGTTGTTTGTTGTTCTCTGAATTTTTTCAAACCGAAATTGGGAGGATGCCTACAATCCAGGAGAGAACAACGAGAGGAAAGGATCTACTACAAATGAAAGGAATTAAGGTGCATATCTTGATTTTCCTTGAAATTCCTTAATTATCATTAGGTCTTGTTGGATTTGGGTGAAATAGGAGTAATTATGTCTTTTAAGGTGTCATTTGCTTTTCCTAGTCACTAGACCCTAATTAGGGAGATTTTCCCCCATAGCACCAAGAGCATGGGTTGGAATTCTATTTCTCACATACAATACACATAGAATTGCATCAACCCAAATCATCAACTTCACATTCTTGAAAAATAGCAATTAGTGTGTCTTCTTCACTCTTTCTACTACACCATTCTACTAAGGATTGTATGGAATAGTGGTTTGATGCTTGATCCCATGTTGGCAAATATAGATTTCAAGATCATTCGAATTTTATTCCCCTCCATTATTAATACAAAGAGTTTGAATACAAGTTTGAGATTCATTTTCAATCCATAGATGAAAGTTTTTAAATGTTTCAAATGTTTGAGATTTATGTTTCAAAAATTTAAACCAACACATCTAATGTAGTCATCAATAAAAGTCATGATATATCTATTACCAAAGGAATATTGACGTAGACGTGCCCTCGTCGGCAATCCGCTCTCACCAGGACCTTCTCTAACACAGGCCCAAAGAGTTAAAGAACTCTTCCAACTCCTCTCGGGAGTTCTCTCTCTCTACCCACAGCTCTCCTTTGGCGATCTCCCCTTCACTTCTCGGGAGATCAGGCTTCGCGGTATCGCGAAACTCGCGACCACAGTTCTCATGCAACTCAAAACCCTGAACCCCGATGGTCAAAGGGTCAACACTTCTGTATATCGGGGATTTCCCTATCGGGATATCGCTATTCGCAATGTCAACATTTTGAACTTCAGACCTCCGAACATCGATGTGTCGATTCCCCGATATAGCACCACATGTACTCCACTAGTGTCTTCGAGTCCCACGCAGCCACGTCACTTCGAGATTTCACGGATCGCAAATCCACGATGCAAGTGTTTCTTGATGTCGAAAACCCCGAACACCGAATCCCGACCTCCCGGGATCGCATGCCACCTGTCCTGTGGAGATCAACGGCTCCGAATAACTTGGGAAATTGCGACTTGCAATTTCAATGAGTCTGCGTCTCACTTTGTTAATCGCCAAATGCCGAACCCTGATGGGCTTTGATCCTTCCTGCGCCTACGGGTTAACTTCCCCACAGCTTCTCCACAATCCAATGATCCTCGGGACTTCACGATTTCTTCTCCGCTAACCTTGATTGTTGATTCTCCTTCTTGGAGATCTCTTCTGCTTCAAAGCTTCTCCCGGTTCGAACCTCACCTGGGTCTACTCCCGCAGTGTTCACAAAGGAACTATCCCTCTTGATCTTAATTTCTTCCACTCCTTCCAATGAAGGTTGGCGCACTCCTTGTGCTCGGCGTCCAATCACTCTCTAAGTATTGGATCTTCTAGACTCTGTGCACTTCCGGCAACAGTAATCCCTGCCTTCCTTTTCTCAGACTAACTGCTGAGATTTCAACCTCGGCCTGCACTTCTCCTGCACGACACGAGTAACCCAATTTGACCTCTGGGTAGATGAGAATGCGAGTTTAACTATCGAGCCTCATCAACGCACTCTATGCGGATGAATTCGACTGCACTTTATGCAGGAATCTCCGGGCTCAAACAGAGAAACAATTGAAACTCATTCTCCTCTTTCTCACACAGACTTCAAATCAACTATGAAATCTCACACGCATCATATCAAAGCAAACGCATGACAGAAAGAAAACATACATGAGAATAATATCAACATAGAGAAAATAAGACAACCACGAAGCTGAATCAAAGACTCTTTTCTATTAATTTCAATCTATACATGGGTGTTCTTCACAATTTCTTTGCTCTGCTCTTCTCTCTTGAATGCTTTCATGAATGATACAATGTACAAAGGAGGGTGCCTATATTTCGTTTTCCATCTCGAAATCTGAAGCTATCAAATCTACAATAAATTTCCATCTAACATCATTAAACCTATTAAATTCCTTCCTATCTACAATACAATACAAGTGCGCTTCTTCAATTCAATACATTAATGTTTGGCACAACCACATCAAGGTGAAATTCAAAAAGTAATTTGCTGGCTTGTCCAGCTGTCTTTTCCCTGCTCCACGCGCTGGCTCGCTTGATGAGTTGTAGATGCTCCTGCATCATACTCCTCGGCTCAAAATATTTCATGGACTCCTGTCCATGAGCTCCTGCACGGTGTGCCCATGTTTCTGTATAACAGCCTCTTTTTCCCAGCTGGCATCCTCCACTGGGTGATTCTTCCATTTTACCAGGTATTCAAAATACTGCTTCCGCCTGGTCTTCCTGCCTACTCGCTTATCTAGTATGCACTCCATCTGTGGTTTCTGTGCAACTGGTAATTGTTTCTGCCACTGGACCACTGGTTCCTCAGTTCCAGTGTCTGCTTCTCCAACTCTGTAGGGGTATAAATCCGAAACGTTAAAAATCGAAGATATCCCNCTGTATAACAACCTCTTTTTCCCAGCTGGCATCCTCCACTGGGTGATTCTTCCATTTTACCAGGTATTCAAAATACTGCTTCCGCCTGGTCTTCCTGCCTACTCGCTTATCTAGTATGCACTCCATCTGTGGTTTCTGTGCAACTGGTAATTGTTTCTGCGACTGGACCACTGGTTCCTCAGTTCCAGTGTCTGCTTCTCCAACTCTGTAGGGGTATAAATCCGAAACGTTAAAAATCGAAGATATCCCGATGCCCTCTGGCAATTCAATTTCGTATGCATTCTCCCCGAATTTCCTTAGGAATTTACACGGCCCAATCTTCTTCATATTGAGTTTATTATATGTTCCCCTTGGGAACATTTCTTTCCTTAAGTGCGCCAGAACCATGTCCCCAACTTCAAACTGAAGTTGTCTCTTCCGCTGATCGGCTCTGCGCTTATACTCCTGATTTGCATCCATCAGTCGTTGCTTCACCTAACTATGAAGTTCTCTCATCGCCTCCTCGAACTCTTCAGCACTCGTGCTGCTAGTTTCAGCCTGTCCTAACTCCATGAGCTTAGAAACGCCCCTCGGCTATGTCCCATACAAAATCTGGAATGGGCTCTTTCCTGTACTCTGATTCACCGAATCATTGTACGCGAACTCTGCCCGTGGTAATATCTGGTCCCAACTGTTGTGGTGCTCTGTCACCAGGCTTCTCAATAGATCCCCCAGACTTCTGTTCACCACCTCTGTTTGTCCATCCGTCTACAGATGATAAGCCGAACTAAAATCCAAATTAGTTCCCAGCTTCTTCCATAGCGTCCTCCAAAAATGACCTATGAATTTAGTATCCTGATCCGGGACTATGCTTCTCTGAAATCCATGCAATCTGACGATTTCTTTAAAAAAAAAGTTTGCGATGTGCATCACATCGCTGGTCTTATGACACGGAATAAAATGTGCCATCTTCGAGAACCTGTCCACCACCACAAACATGGAATCAACTCCTCGCTGAGTCCTCGGCAAACCCAAAACAAAATCCATACTGATCGCCTCCCATGGCCTCTCAGGNGATCCGGGACTATGCTTCTCTGAAATCCATGCAATCTGACGATTTCTTTAAAAAAAAAGTTTGCGATGTGCATCACATCGCTGGTCTTATGACACGGAATAAAATGTGCCATCTTCGAGAACCTGTCCACCACCACAAACATGTAATCAACTCCTCGCTGAGTCCTCGGCAAACCCAAAACAAAATCCATACTGATCGCCTCCCATGGCCTCTCAGGTATGGGCAATGGCTGATAAAAACCTGTGTTTTTCTTTCGACCCTTCGCATGTTGACATATCCTACATTTGTCAACAAATATTTTGACATCAGTGCACATCCCCGGCCAATAATATGATTCGCTCAGCTTGGCGAATGTTTTGTCATGCCCAAAATGACCTGCTAATCCACCACTATGCTTTTCCTTCACCAAATTCTCCCTCATGGAGCAATTCGGTATGCACAATTGATTGCCCCGAAACAACAATCCTTCTTGGATCATATATTCCAGCCACGGACTCCGATCCCTAAGAACTGGATTCTCGGCTGCCTCGTATGCGTCTGCAAAATATGCATCACCTGCATACATATCTTTTAAATCTTCAAAACCCAAGGTTTTGACTCTAAACTCCTGCAGCAGCAAACATTTCCTGCTCAAAGCATCGACTACTTTATTAGTAGTCCCTGAAATGTGTTTGATCACAAACATAAAATTTTGCATGTACTCTACCCATTTCGCATGCTTTTGGTTCAACTTCTCTTGTTGACTCACGAACTGCAACGCATGATTATCGCTGTACAAAACGAACTCCTTAGGTATCAAGTAATGTCTCCACTTCTTCAATGCCTGTATGATGGCATAGAACTCTTTGTCGTATGTGGAGTATTTCATATTGGCATCATCCAGCTTCTCGTTGTAATATGCAACAGGTCTGTCATCCTGACTAAGACCCCTCCAACAGCATACCCACTGGCATCACATTTCACTTGAAACGTTTTCTGAAAGTCAGGCAGCACCAACACTGGTTGCTCTGTGATCTTTCGCTTCAACAGATTGAAGCTTTTCTCAGCCTCTGCTGTCCAGTGAAAAACTTTATACCGCTTCTTCACCGTGTCCATCATCGCGGTGCTAATTCCACTAAAATTCCTAATGAATTTTCTGTAGAAACTAGCCAGTCCATGAAAACTTCTCACCTCGAAAACATTTCTCGGCGATGGCCAATTCCTGATCACTTCCACCTTCTCAGGATCCATATTCAATTCATTCGTTGAGATTACAAAACCCAAATAAATGAGTTATGTCTGCAAAAACGAGCACTTCTTCAAATTGATTAGCAGTTTCTCCTGCTGTAGCCTTCTCATCACAATGGCTAAATGCCTTAAGTGTTCATCCTTTGTCTTACTGAATATCAGGATGTCGTCCAGATACACGACCACAAATTTGCCAATGAATTCCCGCAGGACTTCATTCATCAGCCTCATAAATGTGCTCGGCATGTTTTTCAAGCCAAATGGCATGACCAGCCATTCATACAAACCTTTGTTTGTCTTGAATGCTGTCTTCCATTCATCTCCCTCTCTCATCCGGATCTGGTGATATCTGCTCTTGAGATCAATCTTCGAAAAATAATTTGCCCCACTTAGGCAATCCATCAAGTCATCCATTCTCGGTAGTGGAAATCTGTACCTGATGGTAATTTTATTTATAGCCCTAGAGTCTGTACACATTCTCTAGCCTCCATCCTTCTTCAGACTTAGTACTGTCAGAACAGCACACGGACTGAGACTTTCCTTCACCAGTCCTTTGTCCAGTAGATATTGTACCTGCCTTTTGACTTCCTTGTTCTCCTGAGGCGTCAACCTGTACGCTGCCTTATTCGGTAAACTTGCTCTGGGTATGAGGTCTATATGGTGACTCACACTCCTCATTGGTGGTAACGAATGAGGTAGTTCATCCACGATGATATCAGTGAACTCTCCAAGAAGTTCCTAAATCTCCTCTGGTAAGTTGTCCACTCTTGTGCTTGTCAGAACAATTCTTGGCTTCCTGACAACAAAGAATTGTGGATCTTCGTTCTTCTCCATCTCTGTGAGAAGTTCCTTCCCACTCATGAGAAGTATTGTGCTGGTTACTTCTGGCTTCACTTCTTTATCTTTTATCGGAAGCAATTTATGGGTTCTCCCATCCTTCTCCAAGGTGTATGTGTTCATCCTCCCATCATGAAAAACATTTCGGTCATACTGCCATGGTCTACCCAACAATATGTGACATACGTCCATGGGAATAACATCACACAGAACCTCGTCATGATAATTCCCAATTTTAAATTTAACTAAGCATTGTTTAGTGACACTTACCCGGTGTCCTTTTTGTAACCATGAGAGTTTATATGGACTCGGGTGCTTAGTCGTTTCCAGCTCCAGTTTTTCGACCNCAAGAAGTTCCTAAATCTCCTCTGGTAAGTTGTCCACTCTTGTGCTTGTCAGAACAATTCTTGGCTTCCTGACAACAAAGAATTGTGGATCTTCGTTCTTCTCCATCTCTGTGAGAAGTTCCTTCCCACTCATGAGAAGTATTGTGATGGTTACTTCTGGCTTCACTTCTTTATCTTTTATCGTAAGCAATTTATGGGTTCTCCCATCCTTCTCCAAGGTGTATGTGTTCATCCTCCCATCATGAAAAACATTTCGGTCATACTGCCATGGTCTACCCAACAATATGTGACATACTTCCATGGGAATAACATCACACAGAACCTCGTCATGATAATTCCCAATTTTAAATTTAACTAAGCATTGTTTAGTGACACTTACCCGGTGTCCTTTTTGTAACCATGAGAGTTTATATGGACTCGGGTGCTTAGTCGTTTCCAGCTCCAGTTTTTCGACCATCTCGGTTGAAACAAGATTATCAGTGCTTCCACTGTCAACTATGACCTTGCATTTCCTGTCCTTGGCTGTGCAAGCCATCCTGAACAGTCTGCTCCTCTGCACTGCGCTCTCCACCTCTTTCTCAGGTGTCAAAAGAATCTTATGCATTCCAAGCAACCTTCCACTGTCTGCATCTTCTGTCTCAACATCACGCCTCTGCGCTTCAGTGATGTGAGTTTCACCTCTGTCCATTTTCCTCTCTGGACAGTCAACCGCTTTGTGTCCGTCCTTTCCACATGTAAAACATGTGATGATTCCTCCATGGCCTCTTCCTCTACCTCGGGTACGAGGAAATGTGTTGGCATCAGCATAACTGCCACCCTACTCCGTCTGCTATCTCCTCGGCTCAGCATATTGTTGCCTTGGTTGTGAGGTTCCACCTCTCTCAACCTTTTCCTGAGGTCTCTTTCACTCCTCTTTGGGTTTTTGGAATTTTTCTTGGGCAACCGCTTGGCCTCTGGGATGACTCCTGCCTCACCCTCGCTGTCCCTGCTTGCGGCTCAGCTTTTCTTCATCTTTCAGAGCCATCTGGTACACATCCTCAACTGTTCGGATGGTAACCATGCTCAATTCATCCTAAATGTCATACCTTAAACCATTCAGGTATCTCGCCACCTTCTCATCATCGCTCTCCCGATGACCTGCTTGGATATTGAGTCTATAAAATTCTTCGATGTACTCCTTCACCATCATCAACTTCTGTCTCAGGTTCTGCATCTGCCTGAACAGAGTGATCTAGTAGTCTCTGGGGATGAATTTCTCTTTCATCTTAGCGATCATCCGATCCCAGATTTTGATCTTCTATTTTCCTTTACAGCGCCTATCAGCCTGAAACTCATCCCACCATAAGGCTGCATGTCCTTTCAACTTAGTAACAGCGTGCCTTACCTTCTTGTCCTCTTCGATATCCTCATAATCGAAGTAGGTGTCGAGTGCCCGGATCCAATCTAGCAACTCTTCTGCATTTAGACTTCCCTCATAGATGGGAATGTCCATCTTGGTCTTTGAGCTCATTCTGGAGATGGCTCTAATCAACCTTTCAGTTGAGGCATCCTCTGCTGAGACCTCTTCGGTATCATGTCTAGCTTCCTCTTCCACTTCGGAATCACTGAACTCTCCAGTGCCGACTCCGTGTCTCTGAGTGGTCTCCATCTCTTCGAGTCTCGCCCCGAGATCTTGTATCTATCGTTCCATCTCTGGATTCCCTGCCAGCCTACCTCTTCTTCGAGCGTCCCTGTCTTCTCGATCAGGTGACTGCCTTTCTCTTCTGGGAAACATTATGTAATCCACTTCTCTCTACTACCGGAACAAAGAGAACTCTTCAACCTGGCTCTGATACCACTCTGACGCAGACATGCCCTCGTTGGCAATCCACTCTCACCAGGACCTTCTCTAACACAGGCCCGAAGAGTTAAAGAACTCTTCCAACTCCTCTCGGGAGTTCTCTCTCTCTACCCACAGCTCTCCTTCGGCGATCTCCCCTTCACTTCTCGGGAGATCGAGTTTCACGGTATCGTGAAACTCGCAACCACAGTTCTCATGCAACTCAAAACCCTGAACCCCGATGGTCAAAGGGTCAACGCTTTCATATATCAGGGATTTCCCTATCGGGATATCGCTATTCACGATGTCAACACTTTGAACTTCATACCTCTGAACACCGATGTGTCGATTCCCCAATATAGCACCACATGTACTCCACTAGTGTCTTCGGGTCCCACGCAGCCACGTCACTTCGGGATTTCACGGATCACAAATCCACAATGCAAGTGTTTCTTGATGTCGAAAACCCCGAACGCCGAATCCCGATCTCTCGGGATCGCGTGCCACCTGTCCTGTGGAGATCAACGGCTCCAAATAACTCGGGAAATCATGACTCGCGATTTCAACGAGTCTGCGTCTCACTTTATTAATCGACGAATTTCGAACCCCAATGGGCTTTGATCCTTCCTGCGCCTATGGGTTAACTTCCCCATAGCTTCTCCACAATCCAACGATCCTCAGGACTTCGCGATTTCTTCTCCGCGAACCTTGACCATTGATTCTCCTTCTTGGAGATCTCTTCTACTTCAAAGCTTCTCCCAGTTTGAACCTCACCTGGGTCCGCTCTCGCAGTGTTCACAAAGGAACTATCCCTCCTGAGCTTAATTTCTCCACTCCTTCCAATGAAGGTTGGCGCACTCCTTGTGCTCGGCGTCCAATCACTCTCTAAGTATTGGATCTTCTGGACTCTGTGCACTTTCGGCAACAGTAATCCCTACCTTCCTTTTCTCAGACTAACTGCTGATATTTCAACCTCGGCCTGCACTTCTCCTGCACGACACGAGTAACCCAATTTGACCTCTGGGCAGATGAGAATGAGAGTTTAACTGTCGAGCCTCATCAACGCACTCTATGCAAGAATCTCTGGGCTCAAACAGAGAAACAATTGAAACTCATTCTCCTCTTTCTCACACAGACTTCAAATCAACTATGAAATCTCACACGCAGCATATCAAAGAAAACGCATGACACAAAGCAAACATGCATGAGCATAATATCAACACAGAGAAAATAACACAACCACGAAGCTGAATCAAAGACTCTTTCCTATTAATTTCAATCTATACATGGGTGTTCTTCACAAGTTATCTGCTCTGCTCTTCTCTCTTGAATGCTTTCATGAATGATACAATGTACAAAGGAGGGTGCCTATATTCCGTTTTCCCTCTCGAAATTTGAAGCTATCAAATCTACAATAAATTTCTATCTAACAGCATTAAACCTATTAAATGCCTTCCTATCTACAATACAATACAAGTGCGCTTCTTCAATTCAATACATTAATGTTTGGCGCAACCACATCAAGGTGAAATTCAAAAAGTAATTTGCTGGCTTGTCCAACTGTCTTTTCCCTGCTCCACACGCTGGCTCGCTTGATGAGTTGTAGATGCTCCTGCATCAAAGATGCAATGGATATGGGGACACACAAATTATAGTGTTTCAACTCTAGTTTTATAAGTGTTCTTGAAGTGGAATCATGAAAACGCTACTTGTTGTGTTTACCAAGGATACATGCCTAACATTCCTTTAAGTTCCTTGGAATGGTAAGAAAATTAGAAACACCATTTTTCTTCAACATATGAAGACTATCATAATTGATGTGCCCAAATATAGCATGATGATGGTCTCAGGACTAGCAATAATGATTTATTGTACCCTTGGTTCGTACAAACATAAGAGTTGGTATGCATTGTATGTGCAGTATGAAATTGTTAATAGAAAAGGTTTGAGATTGATCAAAAGATGAAAATGTGCAGGAAAATCAATTGACAGAAAACTACCCTGAACTAATTACTTAAAGGAAACACACCAAATTGAAAGTACAACTAATCTAGAATGCACAAAAATGACTTATTTTAATTTCATTAAACAATACTGAATCAAAAAAGTTAAACTAAAGCATAAAGATGAATACAATTTAAACGATGACAGAAAACTGTAATAGAAGTAAAGCTATAAAATATGACAAAAAATTGTAATGGAAGTAAAGTTACACTAAATCAAGAGTAAAAAAGGCTAACCTTTTGATAAATATCAATCTGATTGTCCTTTTATTGTTTATTGATGCTTTCAGGAAAAGAGGATTAAGCTAAGTCAAAATCTAAAGCTAAAATAGCCCTACAAGAGGTTTATACAAGAACTGTGCAGTTCTATAGGAACTATATAGTTTCTACACGAAAATCCCACAAGAATAAAAATGGAGTCTAAAACGGTAGTGAAAGTCCTTAAAATCATGGAAAAATATAGACTATAAATAAATGAAGTGAATCTAGGTTCTTATCCTTGGGGGACACCTAAGAGTGCTCCAAAAGGTTATTGAACTTTTCTACAGTATGTTGCTGCAACTGGCCAGTTAGTCATAATCTTAACACAACTAAAATTGATTATGTAAAACAATATCAAACTTTAAGAGAGAATGCAATACTGTCTAGGCACTAACTAATTGAATGAAAACTACAGAAATAGTAGCAGGGTCCTTGATCCCTCTTGGATGAGCCTTACCCAAGAAGCACAAGGAGCCTAAAAGATACCTTAATAGAATGAAAGAAAAACCATCTTTATTTCTGATCCAGGTGGATATTGGTGGCCACCCACCTATTCCACGGGCTCAAAAAATAGTTTTCCATCTTGGCAGTTTCTCGACAATTTTTCCGGTCCCAAACTTCCGGGGCCATTTTGAGGCCCTAAATGATGTTTTTTGGGGATTTGGGGCCCAGGTGACTATTAAAGGAATTGACCTAGGCTAGTAAAAAAATGTTCTTCTTGGTTAGAAATTTCCAATGGTGTATCGAGCACCCCAAATGAAGGATCGTATGAAAAATTTACGCCCCTAGGAAGTTGACATATCAACTACCCCCATCGAGGCCCACAAACCTTTTGGCTTTTTATCTTCCGGGGTTAGGGTTTTGGATTTTACTTATGTTAAAAATGCCTTTGGAGCCTCATTGTAAGAATAATATTCTTGTGAATGAGCATAGCCATCACATATCTTATCAAATATAAGCTTCCACCATTCTAGCGAGTCTTTCACTTTGTATTTTTACAGTCTTTGTACATTTTCGCTCATTAATAGAAAATTGTGTATTACTGTATCTTTGTGTTTATGGTTGCATCTATGATAAATTTCTATTATATTCTTGGATATTCGATATATCCTTGTACATTTCTTTATTATATCTCCACTCTCATTTCGTGCCGAAAATAATCCGGATCAATGGTATCAGAGCAAGCTGCTCTTGATTGTTTTTCAGTGCATGTCCCTGACGAGGTCCAAGTATAGAAATTTGGGTCTTGAGCTTGTCTCTATTGAATACAATCACTCTTGCACACCCAAGAAACCCTCCATGGCATAAGAAAATAAAAACGATGGAGCAGACGATTCTATCAATCTGTTGCTTGAGCAAGCTCTCACGTGACATAGGGACGAAAAGATGGATAATTTTTCCCACATCCTTCAACACATTCTGATAGAAACAAGCACATCTTCATCAAACAAGCACTTTGGAAACACCTATCCTTTCAAGGTACAGTTTAATTTTGATATTCCTGTATTTGAAGGTCAGATATATGCGGATGCACTAGACAAATGGTTAAATCTTCTAGAAGGTTATTTCTCTGTTCACCATTTTTCTGACAGGGAAACGATCACCTTCACACTCCTTAAAGCTCTTCCCCATGTCAAACATTGGTGGGAAACTTGGAGAAAATTTCCACAGAAGAGTCTGGAATATATGGGGTCAATCCCGCTTGGGATTTTTTTGTGGACATGGTAAAGGAACAATATTACCTTGTTGGCAACTATGAGGACTAGTATATGAGATGGAACACACCGCAAAAATAGAGGGGCCACGTAGTTCCAGAGTTCACCAATACCTTCGATACCTTGCACACCAAGATGGGTATCAAAGACTCTGAACAAAATTTGGTTCTAAAATACCATGGGGCTCTACACAGATACATCCAAACTGAAATGGATTTTCTGGACATTTCATCACTCAATGCTTCTTATCGATATGTTGTTAAAATCGAGAAAAAATTTAATCATCAGAACAAACGAGAGTTTGGGTATGCAAATCCGCAACAACCAAAGTATGATAAAGATGGCCCTAACAAACAGTCTCTCGAAAACCAGTCCAAGCCATAGGAAAAGAAGGGTCACGGGAAGACAAAGAAGGACACCGAAAAATGGTGTGATTTCCACAAAAGCCCCTAGAACAACACCAATGAATGTTGCTCAAAACAATCATTGGTGGCCGAAATCAAAGACAAGGAGACAAACCTTGATTCATAATCTGATTCAGAAAATACTGATAGAAGATAGATCATCGATGTAGACCCCACTACTATTGTCACGACCACAACAATTCAACTAGAAGAACCAATAGATCCTGAAGAGGGGGAGATCCTTTTTTCATTCATAGATGTGGGTGAAGGGGACCCCACTACATTTTATTGTTGATAGCAAAAGCCATAAGAACCTCATCTTAGTAGAGGAAATCAAACAATTGGGATTTTCAACAACACCACACCCACAACCATACAATATCGGGTGGCTTCGCTAGGGATGAGATCTTCATGGCAGCCAATAATGTCGATTGTCATACAACATGCATCCCTTCAAGGATGAGGTATTCTGTGATGTTGCCCTGCTGGATGTCTGTGATGTTCTCTTGGGCTATCCATATATGTGGAAGCGCCATGCTATCTATGAGTCTCAACCTCGTAGTTTCATTATTACTCTGGGCGGTCATCTCTAGAGGATACCAGAGGTGGTTACAACTACTGTCCCACCTAAACAGTGCCTCAAGGTAGTATCTCATACTGAAAAATTTATCTTCTTCACAATATTTTGAAAAGGTGAACAAAAGAATATTGCAACCACTACATCCTTGGCCCAAGAACCTTCTATCCAACAAGAGTAGGTCGACAAGACTACAATAAAGTGCAAGAATTATTTCTACACACAGTCATCTCATGAAACCATAATGGTTAAAATGGTCCAACCCTTCTATCCATAGGTTCGTGACAACCTTCCACAAACCAAGCAGCACGACGTCTCCAACAAGGCAAACAACTCACCAAGATTTAGATTCAGCAATCACTTTCCCCTCTCCCCCGAGAACTCAACACAATTGAGACAATTTATTCCTAATGAGGGAGGATTGATCCAGGTGGATATCAGTGGCCACCCACCTATTCCATGGGCTTGAAAAACAATTTTCCATATTGGCAGTTTTTCGACAGTTTTTTGGGTTCCAAACTTTTGAGGCCATAAACGACGTTTTTTGGGGATTTTGGGCCCAGGTGGTTGGTAAAGGCACTAAACTAGGCCAATAAAAAATCGTTCTTTTTTGTTAGACCTTTCCAATGGTGTATCAAGTGCCCCAAACAAATATTGTATGCAAAAGTCACACCCCCGAGAAGTTGACGTATCAACTACCCCCATTGGGGCTCACAAACCTTTTGACTTTTCATCTTCTGGGGTTAGGTTTTGGATTTTACTTATGTTTTTTATTTATTATTATTATGTTTGACGGAATCAACAACTAGTTGGGCACGTACTCGTGTTACACGTGGTCGTGTTATCCAACTGCTACCACTATAACCTCCAGGTGTTCCCACAATGCCCCATACGCGACACACAGGGTAAGTCGAGGGGATTTGAACTTGAAACCTCATGGAACCTCATGGAAATTCATATCATGACACTTGCCAATTGAGATGCCCCCCCAGAGGCAATTTTACGTATGTTAAAAAGGCCTTTGGAGTCTCATTTTAAGAATCATCTTCTTGCGAATGAACATAGCCGTCACATCTCTTCTCAGAGATAAGATGCCACCATTCTAGTGAGTCTTTCACTCTGTATTTTTACAGTCTTTGTACATTTTCGCTCAGTAATAGAGAATTGTGTATTATTGTATCTCTGTGTTTATGGTTGCATATCTGATAAATTTATGTTATATTATTGGATATCCGAGATATCACTGTACATTTATTTATTATCTCTTCACTCTCATTTTGTGCCGAAAATAATCCAGATCAATTTCATAAATATCAGTAATACATCAAGAGAAGGAAAGCTCTGAGTTCTCAATACAATTATTTACAAAATATCCACATAATACTTCTCCAAAATTCTCTATATCCCTCTCCTATACTAGAGTCCTATATATAGCTAGAGAGTTCGGCCTCCCTTCCTAAATCAAGGAGAGAAATGAGTAAATGAGGGATCCCAGCCCTATACATCTGTATATTCAAACTTTTCTTGATAATAAGTGGTCATATATTCACAAGGAGCGCTCTTGGAGGTATAGAAACTTTCCCTTGATCTTTGGCTGACAACTCTTTTGAGGAGACAAAATCCCTTGTTTCTAGGAGGTTGGTGCCATTGACCCCTACATTACAACCTAGTTGGTGGAACACATGAGTTTTTCTAAAAAGCTTAGTGCAAAAAGTTATATTATACACAAAAATACACCTCAATCATACATCCATTAAGAAATATACAAATACCCATGGCTGACTATTAAATATGGTCAAAAGCAAACATTAAGTCATTTTAAGATGGAAAAGTGTGCCAAATATGAGCCTTTATAATGGACAATACTGAGGCTCATCATCACCCCCCAACCAAATTTTTTCACAGTCTTTGTGCAACCAATTTTTTTATTTTGATATTACTACTGTTGATGTTGTTGTGTATCCTTTTTTTCATCACTTTGCTACTGCTCAATGCCTTGTTACTACTCAACAAATTTTTGTTGTTCACCCCCCTACTACTGACTACTAAATTCATGTCTCATATCTCAGGCCACTTATCTAATGATGGATTTATAATCATGGTATCCTTTATCCTTGACAATGTTGGCCCATTTTTCCTCTTCCTTTTTTGAATTGAGATTAGTCATATGTTCTACATGGAGAAGAAGTGGAGGGCTCATCCTTATCCCAATCCACTTAGTCTTCATTTTCCTCAAAATTTCTTTGTACCAGGGTATCATGAGGAGGGAAAGTTGCAAGGTATTGGGAGAATGATTTCCCCTGATATGAAAATCATGAGGCAAAGAGTGCCACCTCTTGTGGCAAGCCTTTGTTGCTTCCTCTCCCAATAACCTGAGTTATTCACCAAGATGGGCTATTACTTCCCTCTATTTGGTTGTCCATCCTAGAGTCACATCCTTATCCAAAGAGATGCTAGATGATTTTTTATGACATGTTTAGTCCTGACATCCTCTGCTCTAATACATAAGGGTGTTTTTTGTTCTTCTTCCTTATACTTTTCTAATTCTTCTACCCTCATTTCCTTGTGCCTTAGCCATTATTAAAAGGCCATCAATTAGACATCCCCCACATATGGATTAGGATTCTAATTCTAGGGGTGTGGCAGTATGAGATTATGCAGGTATAATTCATATATTTTATCTCTTTCCTCCATATTATAGCCCTAATATGCATCTAGAAAACCTTTGGGGGTATCAATGTTAAATTTCACAAACTTAGCTAAGTGTGAAATATGATTTTTGTGCCACTGTTCTTTTAGGAACAATGTGTATATTCTAGCTAGTGGCCTTCATTCCAACATTTCTTTAGATACCTTGGCTATTTTTTTGACTATTTCTTCCATAATATCCACTTGTTCACTCTTCTCATGCAAATCTCTTCTTACCTTTCTTAATTGTTGTTGAAGTTTTTGGTTCTTTACTTTCATATTCTGGATGTATTCTACTTTCTCCATAGTCATAATTTGGAAATTTTCTTGCATAAGTAGGAGTTGTTGCATCAAATCTTGAATAACCTCCTCTTTAATCTTTCCTTTGTTATATTTTCCCACCCTTTTCCACTTGATGGCATCAACCTTGCCTTTCTCTCGTTCCAACAGGGCTGCATAAAGAATTTTTTCCACAGGGGTTTTTGTTTTAGAGGTCCCTTCCATTTGTCTTTCCTCTTTCATTATAGTCTCCTATTGAGAATCATTCCCCTTTGTTTCTTTTTTGTTTTTTGTTTTGGAATAGGAGAGTCCTTGACCTCTTCCACTTGGGATGTGATGGTGAGTGGAGTGCCTGACACTAGGATTTCCTTCTTTTCATTCCTGATTATGTTGGACCTCCTTCTTCTGGGTGGTACCCATTATGAACTAGTGATCTTAAAGGGGATGACATTGGGGGTTCTTAAAGAAATAAATACATCAACCACTTCCATATATTTTTCAGCCAACTTACTCTTTTTCTTTTTCTTTTGTTGTCTTGACTTTTTAGGCCTAATGACTCTCTTTGGTTCTTCTCCTTTTTTTTTTATCACTCATTGTTGTCTTCACTTATTCAAATGATTTTATGTACATATTTAGGAAATATTCCCATAGAATTCCATGACTCAAACTCCTAAGATCATCTGAAACTATAAACTTGATGAGTCCATGATTTGATAAGAATTCTTGTTTTCCTCTTTGTACTTTTAGGCTCATCTCTTTTAGTGATTTAAGAAGGAAGTAAGGGATACTCAGATTCTAATGGGGTTTCTAATTTGGAAGATGCCTCAACTGATGCAATAGTCTAAAATGATACACATAAAATACACTCATCCTTCCCTTACATGTAATATATTTGATGATATTATAAGCTACTTCTGGCCATGGGTGAGGAAGGCTTTCCCTTTTTATGTCATTTCTATCCTATTGGGTTTCTCATTATGGAGGAAGAATGCCTTCTAGGAATTGATGGCTTCTTTCCTCTCTTATTTATCCCAAGGGATGCCTAAGGGTAGACTAGAAACTTTGTTGATGGAAGCTTCATTGATCTTAATTGTTAGCCCCCTTATTGCGGTCACATACTCTTGTTCTTGTATATTCTAAATTTTTTGAGAAAATTCCATGGACAACTCATCATAAAAACCTTCGAGTCTTTCAAAGTAGCCCAGCCAATCACATTTCTAAAAAACATGTACTATCTCAGGGTTGC
The DNA here is from genome assembly GCA_032191745.1 of Picea mariana. Lineage (NCBI taxonomy): Eukaryota > Viridiplantae > Streptophyta > Pinopsida > Pinales > Pinaceae > Picea > Picea mariana. Next base: position 515,247 of record JASDQU010101319.1, read on the forward strand.
CATAAACCCTAGAAGGATATGTTGGTTCTCTCTATTTGAATTGAGCTCCCATGGTTATTTTCAAGGATGATGAGTTGAGTTTCTGAGAAGAAAGAAAGGTTGAATACTAGTTATTGGTTTCCCAAAATTTTCAAGTTGCACTGTCCCTTAGAGAGGATGATAAAAATTCAACAAGGACAGAGGAAAAATGAGGATTTTTTCTTGACAATTTTCAGGTTGGTACATTTTTTTGCAGTTGTTCCTATAGAAACAAAGTATGTAGAAATGACTTTCTACAAGAATTGTGTATATCAAAATTCTACATGATATGTTTTCAAAGAGTCACAAGAAAAAACTTGGGTGATGAAAAGATTCGACTAGAGGTATGTTGAACGTAGGAATTCTAACAATATGCGTAGAATTTAACCAAGGAGAGTTCATTCTAAAAAAAATTAAAAAATTAGCAGAGTTCTACAGGTTTGTGACTGTGAAAAAATGGGTTTCTACAACATGCGATTTCTTTTTGTTCCAGAACCATGAAACTTTACAAAAAATGACTATGAGTCAACAATATATAACAACTGAAGCAAATGCAACAAATAATTGATATTGGAGGTTCTTCCTCTACCTAGGGTTTCACAACTACCTATAGTGATTTGATTTCTTCAAGCATCCTCAACTTCTCTGGATGGGTGTTTTAATTTCCTTCTTCCCTTGCGAATTCATCTTCCTTTGCTTCCACACAACTTGAATTACTCCTTCTCTCTTCAAATTCGAAATGGTGGGTGCTCCAGTTTTTCTAACTCTGAGTTATGCCCCCAAATATCATATTGGATTGTTGTCTTATCACAATAGTCGACTTGATGTTTTCATAATTCCTTAATTCATGCATTTAACTCGATGCATTGAAACTCCACTTAAATTATTTACTCCACATGCCAATTTGAATCTTAGCATGAATTATGCCACCCCCACTAAAAAGACATGAATGTACTCATTTTCATCACCTTGTATACTTCATGAATTCTTGATCATATTAAATAAGCATAGATATATACGTATGAAGCTTAATTAAATGTGGATAGGATAAATATTTATGTTACCTTTGTTTACCTTTGCATGCACATTAATTTTCTTGTTGCATGTGGCTAGAGGTGGTTTGTCTTCGTGATGGTTCCTGTACATTATTTTGATGTTATCCTTGAGATCAGATCTGTAATGTATTGGGATATCACAACCTCTAATCGTGCTACATGATACAAAGCATCCTGTAGATTTTTTTTTCCATGTTGAATATTTTCTACACGATATGAATTGTAGTTACTAGAGATTTCTACTGGCTGTAAAAGAGAAATGGCTAGCACATTTTCAACCAACTTCTGACTAGAAAGTTGGCCCTTCCAGCCAAAGGGGGATCCCTCATATGAATTCAAAATATGGGCTTCTCAATCTCACCAAGAAACACTTGAACATTAAATCACAATCCCGAGATTTAAGATAATAAAACGAAGGTTAAACAAGGAATATGAAATAAGACAACAAAATGAAAAAATAGTTGTAAACCTCTTAGATCAATAGCCTAAACCTATTGGGCATGGAGTCTCATCTGTCAAAGAACAAAATTTGATAAATGAAATATGGAAGAATAGAAGAAATACAAAAAAATATCTTACTTTGCAAAGGGAAAGTGCAATCTCAACAAATTTGAGATGAAGAATAATCGATTTTCTAGTCATTTCCAATAATGAATCCATAAAATCAAAAGTTTGTGCATGTAAAAAAATGTATTAGGGTTATGATTAAGCTAAACAAGTTAAAACAAAGGTATTTTCTTACTCATAGTAAGACAAAGGAAATTATTTGTCTCAAATGATTAATTTACAATTTTCAACAGTGGAGGTTATACCAAATTATTACTTATATAACCCTAATAATGATCTTACTGCAAAATATTCATGAACGGTGATGGCATAATAAGAAGAAAAATACAGAAAATAGAAGAAGTAAAATGACTCTACTGAAGAATGAGCAATGAATCCATTAAAGTAAATCTTGTTGTCTAAGAATATTTACAACAACCACACAAGCTTTACAGAGAGTGCAATATTGCTACTCAAAAGTATTCCTAAGCTTCCAACCCTCAACCCAGTATTCAACTTCCTCCTTTATCCTTTGAATGTTGGGTAACTAATGCCTTGAAATCTGGAAATGGTTTCCATAATGGTTTCCTGGAAATTTTCTCTCAAATCTAGAACTGGTCTTCAAAATAAAATAATTGTTGAGATTAATTTGGAGCTCTCAACATTTCTGATTGATTTTTTATTCTCATTAATCCATATCAGAACTCTAGCTGGTGATTATCCTCTCAAATCTCTACAAAATAGCCACCAATTATCATTAAAAACATAATTAAAATCCAAAGCAAAACCAAATCTAAAAAATATTGAAACCATTTATTTGGAGAAAATAAAATTAAAAACAAAGATATATCCCCAAATATGAGCCCAAATTATTTTCTAGTTGTTATATTATTGACATATAGACAATCTGGAAAACATTTTAGTTATTAAATTTTTGTTAGGGACCTAACCTACGTAACCCCTCAAGTGGGTAGAATAATATATTTTCATGTAATAAAGGTCAATATTAATAAGGCCTAGCAATAAGAAGGAATAAGTCAATTGTAAGAAGACCTAATAGAAGCTTCTGGTTCTAGAAGGATCTTCCTCTAGATTGTTCTTTTGGATAGATAGATTTAGTATAAATAAGAGTAGAGGGTATGAGAAGTTTTGTCTTGGATATCATTGTAATAGATCTCTACTTTGTTGGAGGTTTCCCCCTCGAAGAGGAAAGTGAAAATTGATATCATTAATCAAGGTGCTCTTTTTGGTATTATTCTGGTATTTTTTTGGTTATATCATTGTTTTTCTACCATTTCTAGCTAAAATATTTTTGTTCTGCATATTATTCTATATCTAGAATACTACAAGTGGTATCAGAGCACTTTCCTCAACATAAATTTGTAGGTTAATTTTTTTTTCCAGGGTAGAGATGTATTTCGGCATCTTAAAGCTACATAGATATGTCATTATGCGCATAGAACCGCGGTTGGGGAGTAATACACACAAGAAATACAAGAGGCACTCAAGCGCACATATGTTGGCCACCCTTGCAACCCCTATTGGTACCCCTTCAAGTGGTAACGCATCAGACAACACCTGTATACAGATCAAACTAGATCTCTTGAAACCCTTCGTACATAAATGGATCGACCACTTGACGGTTATAGTGCCACCAAGAACAAAACTCGGGAAGATACTCTCTAGTACCTGGGTAGTCGGGTAGTATGACTAAGGGAATGGTCTAGCCTCCTTAGTTGGTTCCCTGAGATATTGGGTTGAGTACTACTATTGGACCTTGCACATATATCAAAGATCTATAGCACATGGAAAACCCTTGTCTGTAGAAACCCCGAATACCCTTACCCTTGGGATGGAAACAAAAACATAACAAACAAGATCTATTGTCATGTAACTGAGTCGTCTACATTCTGGTTGCGAAATTACTACACATTTCTTCCTATTAAGCATTTGGGCATTTCGTCACTACAATATTATTCAGGTCGGAGTATAACTCCACAAGAGTAAAAAAAAAAAAGTATAGTGGTCCTGCCAACACACTTATTTGGGACCTATCCCATTGGATTCCCCTTTTCTCCTTGATCACAGTCATACCTTTCATTTTTAATGATTTTTTTTCAGTGGACCCGAACACTTCCTTATTTTTCCACCTATTCCATTATATTTCCCTTCTTGCCCTGATATTCGTTGTACCTATCACTTATAAGTCCTTTTTTGTGGCCCACCCACCCATTCTTCCTTACCCACACTTCCCCTCTCTAAAGTGCCACCACTCGCAACCAAGACCTACAAGCTTCCATCAATCAAGTGACATCTAAGATTGGATCTACCAATTCCCAATTTGCACAATTAGAGACCCAAAAGCAACACAAATTTGACGCCATGGAAGCCAACTTCATGAACCAATTTAACACCCTCCAATTTGTTTTCAACTATTTGTTGAACCTCCCTTCTGGTCCTTCCTCCTTGGACCAACCTGATGCTACTGATTCCTCTCATTCTCTGCATTTTCAATCCAACTTCTTTCAACATTTTCAAAAATTCACGTTAGGGGTATATTTCCTTAACCTGGTTTGTTGCAGAGGTCTATGACTACTTTGACACTGATACCCACTATCTCGGTTGTTTGACCAGGTTGAAATAGTCATGCACAGTGGAAGACTTTATAACTGCTTTTCAGAATTTGGCCTTTCAAACCGAGGGTATGTCAGATTATTTCTTCCTTGAATGATTTATCAGTGGTCTAAAGGATGAAATATGATCCAAGGTTCTTGTTGAGGAAAAGGTATGAATTACCTTACTCAATCATTTTCAGATCTTGCCTGGCTAGGACAAAATAGTTGGGAATGTCACCCGGGGTTTTATAGCCTCAAAATATTCTCTCAATCCTCAAGTATTAATTACAAGGACTGAGGTTGATTTATAATTTAAATATGTTTTTTTGACAATTAAAATCACAACGATGAATTCTCCCTGCAAATGATTGCTAAGCTCTATTATTTATTTCTGATAATAATAATTAACTAGTAGGTGGGACCCCCTTGTAGACTAGAGGTGCTATGATGGATGTGTTATGCTTATATGTTTGTTGCTGTTATGATAATGCCTACACAACCTTCTACAGTTGATGATGCAATCTTGGTTTCATTCATTTTGACATCATGGTTGGTTAATGCATAGTTGCTAAATTTTGTTGATGTTCAATTTCAATATAGGGAAGTGCTATGGATATGAGGATTATGATTGTTTTACAGGTGTTGTATTATGTTATAACATTGATTAATAAATATTATACATGATTTTATGCAAAAATACAATATGGATATGGGAGCTTGATCAAAACAAAAATATAAAAACTATGGATAAGTCCTAAGGCTATGGAAAAAAGATTATATATAAACCTTGAATGTATATATAATAGTGACAAATGGAAGTGATGGACCTAGTTGTTATACTATGCATTTTTGGTCAAGGGATTATATGGAAGAACATATGGTAATGTTAATAGATGGTTATTATTAAAGTTGTGACATGTTTTGGGTGGCGCATTATACAATGGATATGGCATTGAATTTATAGATTGGATATGGCATTGAATTTATAGATTGTATATGGCATTGAATTTATGGTTGATATTATGGTAATGGGATGGATAGTACATTGAATTGAATAGGGTCAGGTGAAGAAGAGACATGCATTTACTACATGTCACGCCAAACCACCCTCGAGCCCATCACCTTAGTCATAGTTGCATTTTGGCTCTGTTGGTTGTGGAAGCTCTGCGAATTCAGGTTTTGAAAGGGAAAACACAGGCCAACTCTTCCTTGAAGCAGTTTTTCCAGGTATGGATCCTTTATTTTCATCCATGAAGGTCTCTCTGTATTATGAATCAATTTGTGGCTCAGGATTTCATGAGTTATGTGTTTTTCTTGACTTTCGACTGAGTGTCAATGCTTTGTTATGGTATTATATATGATTACTATGGAATGTTGGTGTTTTGAAAAGAAGGAATGAGTGTTGTTTCTTTGTAAATCCCATGCATTGGTTATTGGTTAACAAAAATTTCAGTCAGCTTGGGTTTTATTATTGTTCTCTATGAAAAGTTATGACAATAGTGTTGATTAAGGTTGGTTGTCATTGATGTCAACCCTTGAAGAAAGACCCGTAGCACAAAGTTTTGGGTAATGGACCCAATAGTGTTTGATGTAAATATGACTCATTATTGTTTTGTCATGGTTGATAAGAAGTAAAT
>JASDQU010101319.1:523551-534671 GCA_032191745.1 Picea mariana
TAATTCTTCAAGACATATAAGAAAAAGCATTCCGTGTTTTTTTCCCGATTTGGGTTTCCATGTAAAACACTGGTGTACTTTGTATGTGTATGATTTTTCATTTGTTCATTGCTTATTTACTCTGCAGTTATTGGATAATAATGCTTCATTGATATAGCACTTGGATTATATGGTTAAAAGGGATTAAATTTCTCTATTACCAATTCACCCCCCCTCTCAGTAATCCAACAAATAGTGAAACAAGATCTGAGTTTTATTCGCATGGGGTTTTACCACCAGTCTGTGTATTAGTGTTGTCACCCTTTTCATCTCAGTCGTTGTTGTGATTCGTTCCCTGGGTTGCAATGCAACTGTCAACCGTGGTATTGTTCTTGCTCTTTTTGGCCAAGCCCCAAGATATTGTTTGTTATGGATTTCTCTTCACTGTAACTATCGACGAAATAATTTCACAGTACAATCTTTGTATTTCCCATGATATTAAATGGAGGCATGTGTATGTATTTAGTGCCCACGATTCATGCTCTAGATTTCTTTCCACAAGTTTTTTAAAATTTCTCTCATCTCATATATGTTGTAGTGGCTGACCGATATGTTGGTAAACCTCACTGTCGAATTTGTTTCGAAGGGTATAAACCTTTTTGGTGTTTGGAAGAGACACGTTCTCTCTGTGTTTGAGGGGTATTCCTTGTTTATACCAACCCTCGTCTCCTCTCTGTAGTTAAGTTTTAAAAGACATCTGCGTGTACATGGTTTTTTGAGTTCGAATTTTTTTGTTCATACTCAGGCACCTTTTAGCTTTGTCAAGATTTTGGGGTTATAAGTTAAAATACCATGGTGTTTTCAAAAGAGCACGACTCTCTGTTCTTCCAAGATTATACTTGATTACCTGCAGTTTCTTCTCAGTGATAACTTCTTTTAGGAGGTAAAAGGATTGCAAACTCTCCGTGTTTTCGAAGATTAAGCACACTCTCATTACCTCTTTGTAATAAAGTTTTAAAGAACATGACTTGGTTGTATTGAGCCCGATTTATTTTTTTTCTCCTCAGGCATCTTTTTTTTCTCTGTCAAGATTTTGATTACAAGTTAAATGACTAGTATTTTCTAAAAAAAAAGGGCACAGGCTCTCTGAATTCAAAGACCATATCTTGTTCGATTCTCTATATTTCCTCTCTGTGATGAAATTTTTTTTGAAAAGAAAAAGGGTATGGTTTACTTACAACACGGAAAATTCCATTTGGTCGATTATGTCTGTTCCACTCATTGTTGTGTTATATCCTAGCATGATCATGATTCCATCTAAAGTTTCAAAGGAACCTGTGTGAGTGATTGTTTCACCAAACATGATCTTGGTCCTGTCAAGATTAAAGGAGACTCTTGTCTATGATTTGGTTTTGTTCTCTTCATTCATTTTATGGCTCTATATTTTATTGAAAATTTCTTTTAAAGATAAGTCTGTACATGTTAATGCACATGAATATCAAGCTCAGAGCTACATGTTGTTGGTTAAATGCTATTGTTGAATCAAGATTGGTGTCGATCACATTGTTGATGACCTGTGTGTGATTAAATCGGGCCCGATTATTGGTTGGATGAAGGTGGACCGTGTCAGTCAGTATTGGAAGTCGACCGTTGGTGGTTAATGTTGGGTCTATTATTATTTGATTTCAGGAATTGAACATTGGATATGGATAATTGGAATCACTGTGCATATTATGTTTGTTTTAAAAGGAAAAGATCAAAATTGGAGTATACATGACTTTGGCTCGAATGGTTATGATGTTATTGTGGAATTGGAAATGATATTTTCATAGTTATTGTATAGGATACACAGATTGATATAATTGAAGAGTTCTAGGCAATTGAATTGTTTTCTTTATTGAATACAACAAGCAATACGTATGCAATTAAGGAACAATTAAATTTTTTGGATCTTAAAAGTGGATTCTTTTTGGATTATAATTGAAACATAGTTATGCTTGTTGTTTGATCTAATTTACTTTATGAACAATATCCATGTTATTCCCTCATTTTCTCATTTTCTCACTTTTTCACTCATTATAACCCCCTCACGATCCCAAATTCATTTTTACACGCCCTATTCACTAAAATAAAATTAAAAATCTATATGGAAGTGATGAAGGATGACACCTAAATAGTTGGCAACTGATATATTTTGGTATTGATTGCACAATAAGTTATTTAATGAATTTTTTAGAAGTAATCATGTTCTTACTCCCTGTCATGATATCACTTTTTCACTCATTACAATCCTCCCAGATATCCCATGAATCCTATTTCACTCCCTGCTCATTTAACAATTATTAAATAATTATTATGGATTGGATTGCATGGGTCTTATGTTAATTCTAAGTCAAACATTGTTTCATATAAAGATAATGTCATGTATGATATGTTAAGGGCTAGTTGCTAATAAATTGTTGTGTACAGGATGAGTTTCTTCACCAGAGGCAGTCATGGTAGAAACAATATTGGAAGAGGTAACTGGAACAAAGGGCCTAGAAGACCCAAATTCTCAATCCATTTTGATCTCAATCCTCAAGAGTTGAAACATATTTTTCAAGCTAAGTTTTTCAATTGGATTGGACAAGGGATAATTCAACCTAGACCAGAGAGGCCTCCCTTCTAGCCCCAAAATGTTCCTGGTATCCCTGTTCCTCCCCATGTATCTATGCAACCAGAAGTTCCCGAGAATGATGGATGATGGGAGATTGTTCATCCGACATTAACCCACCATCGTGGCTGGCACAAATTGTCATTGCCTCCTCCAACTGTAAATCCAAATCTCAAATTTCCCCTACACACTCACATGTTCAGTCCTCCCATGTAAGAAAACGACTTAAAACTGAAGCTCCCCATGTGTGAGACAAAGGTAAAGTTGTTGCTTCCCCCTCATCACTTTCAAGTGACTCAGCCAAATTAGTGTCCTCTCGGATGCACCTGAGGGACAATTTCTCCCATGTTATTAGTGAGATTAAGCCTTAAGGTTCCACCCAACCTAAGGCTAATTATAGGAAGTCCAAAGGGAACAACAGTGACAAAAGAAGGATTGCCTCTCAAAGTGGAAAATGTGGATTTTGATTTATATGTTGTTGTTGAGGACAGTGGACTGCTGAAAGTTTTGGACAACAAGCTATTTTTTTGGATATTGTGGATATTTACATGTTTTGGATATAATTTGAAATAATTCTGATATTTAAATTTCAAATTTTGGAAATAATTTATGGGAGTGAAAAGGAGGCATGTGTTTAATTGGATGTCTAATTGTGTTTATTTTGTTAAGAAATAAAAGGGAGTCACAATGGGGTCCCACCTACTTAGTTATTATTTAATAAATACCCTTGATTATTATTATTATTATTATTATTATGATTACTTCCCCTAACTAAAATTAGTTAAGTTTTATTAAATTAACTAAATGAGGTAGTTGAACTACTTCAACTAATTTGGAATACATAAAATCCAAATGAGAAGGAAGAACAAGGGGAGAATAGAAGGAGAAAGAAATACAAAGTTTTTCTCTTGAGTTTTATTGAGATAGTTCAATTTCATTCATTCTTCAGTTCATTAAAGGCCTAATTATCTTTTTGACAACAAGTTTCAAAGATGAACCATATCATTCAGATGCTTGTTTCAGAGGTGGTGATCTATCTTTTATAGTTTGTGTATACTTGTCTGTTTATGAATTGATTTTCATGACTGATAAAGGATATTGTGCAGAGTCAATTGGGAAACAGTTTGTGGCAAGTTGATCCATATTTTAAAGTTCATTTTTTACTTCTAGTCAGAGTCCTTTTTTATGGTTTTCATCGGGAATATCTAAGTTTGACCTTGGTCCATGCCCTCATAGTAATTTTTGTAATGAGAAAGATACTTTTTATTTCTTGGAATGAAATAAAGCGTTTGTTGTTCTGTCTCATTTGTGTTAATCTATGACTTGGTTACTTTTGCATTTGATCTCCACATTTACCTTTGGCAATCTGCATATGTTCATAAAATTATATAAAATTTTTATATTTTGCAACAATCTTTTCATTTAAAAAATAAGCCTAAGCCCTTGTAATTAATACTCGTGGATTGGGAAATACATTTTTGAGGCTATAAAACATAGGTTAATATTCTCGACTATCTTTCCTTAGCCAAGAAAGATTTGTAAATTCTTGAGTAAGATAAAGTCATATCTTTTCCTCAACATTTATTTGGAAAACATACTGGGGAGATCTTCCATATCTCTCTGGTTGATTGTATGCTTGATTATCATTGAATATATTTATATTTTTTCTTTTGATTCTTTGATTGTTTCTTTTCTTCATGACTGTACCTATTGCAAGGCAACCCAATATTTATCCTGGTCTTAAAGATCATACCAACATTGCTTTAACCTTATTTAATACCATCTTAGAGACCGCTAATACCCAGGTTGAGCTTGAACTCTCATGGGAAGTGATTGAGAAAGACATAAGTGTCCAAGAACGTTGAGAAGTCGGGAAAAAACAACCTAGGAATCAACCATAGCTTTCTTTTTCCTAAAGTTTTGATCTTATTTTCATGTCCTTACACCCTCGCGTCTCTAGGTTTATCACCCGAGATCAACCCTATTTCTGAAATGGTAAGAACAAATGTTGTTTCTTCAATCCAACAAAGTACTCTAAGGAGAACTATGTATGATTCAGCCAGTTCATATTTCTCTCCCTTACCTATCGTTCATGGGATGGAATCTAGTGGTGGATCTGGTGGCTCTGGAGGTGCTTCTTCATAAATTTCAGCCTCATCAGTGATTGGTAGCTTATATAGTCACCAAGTCTTTGTTCAATCTACTACAAATCCCTCCAAGTTCATAAAAAAGTATGGTCTCTTTCAGTTTGAAGAAGATGTTACAACTACTCCATGGCATGTTTCCTCTTTTCTTAACCTAGCACTTGCTACTCATCCACTTCCTAAATTCAAAGAGAATCTCCCTAGGTTTTCAGGGAATAACATAGTCACTACGAATGAACACTTGGTGGAATTTTCTAATTCTTGTCACAACATAGGAGCCAATGACAATGACACTTACATGCACTTATTTTTTAATTCCCTTGAAGGGAAGGCAGTGACCAATTTCTTTGATCTTCCCCCCAAGATTCTTTCCACTTGAGAGGAACTAGTCTATTGGTTCAAGTATACTTACGTGAATTCTAATATCCCATACAAGCAGTTATGGGAGTACAACAACATTTCTTATAAAGAGGGTGAGACTATCGAGTCTTTCAACTTGTGTTTCACCAAATTATATAACCAAATTCCTGAACTCATTCTCCCTCAGAACCATACCACTTTTATCCATTATTGTAATGCTTTAACTTCCCCCTACCATCATAGGCTTGAGGAAAATTCCATTGATAACCTTGGTTCCACTTTGCATACTTTTTTAGAGTATGAATAACAACTTGAAAGAATAGGTCTTCCTAAGGGAGACTCAGTTAAACAAATGGACATGTCTTCCCTCTTACATCTTGTACAAGACATGAATAATTGAATGATTATGTATGAGAGGAAGGGAAATGTCCCTTCAATTACCCCTGCGGCCTCATCTTCTTCTTCACCAGCCTTTAGGAACTGCAATGAAACACTTTTCAATCTAAATCCATAATGCCTCACAGTTGGTGTAATGTTTGCAAGGAACACCATGAGGAAAGTACTTGTGAAGTAAAGAAGAGTGCCAGAGACAAAATATTTGGTAAAATACCTGAAACTACTATTGATCTCCTATATTTTGTAGAACCAAAGGATGTTATGATCATAAATACTAGGAATAAATCCTATGCTATGAAAGGTAAATATGATCCTCCTCGCACTTCTTCTAGCCCAAGCTCATCTTCACCATCTGCTACTGTTCATGTTTCTAAAACTCCTGACAATCAAGGAACTCCCTCCCCTCTTCCCTCTTCCAAATGCAACATTATCAATCAATTGAATAATATTAAATCCGATGCTACCCTCCTAGACATGGTTGTCGTCCCAGAGCAACAAAAGCATATGAAAAATTTCATGGAAGGGAAAGCTTCCATTGTGGCTAATATTTCTGAAGAGGTAGATGAAGAGAATTCAATTGTAAATAAGGTAGGTTTACATAGTTTCCGACACCCTGTAAAAAACCCCCCATTTTTTATTTCTATAAATATTATGGATAAAATAGCCCATTGTTGTCTCATAGACGGTGGTTCGGGCCCAATTGTAATGTCAAAAATTATTATGGAAGAGCTAGGCTTGTCTTGTACAAATGAAAACACCAGAAGCATTCTCTCTTATAATAATTTACAACAGTCGACCATAGGTGAAATCAAGGACACAACCTTGGTTTTTTGCGTGCATCCTGAAATAAGGACAACCCTTAATATTCAGGTAATTGACATGCCAATGAGTAATTATTCAATCATATTAGGAAGATATGGGAAAGCTTTGACGGGTGGATACCTCTCACTCGATGGGACACGCTTATCTGTTCCTCGGAATGGTAAAAACATCATATTCCTAAGGGAGGGAAGAATTTCACCTTATATAGAAAGCGTCCCACAGCCTAATGTAAACTATATTGAAGATGACCTAGGAGTGTATTATGTCTTTGCATAGGAGGACAACACTACCTTGGAACAAATTGACATAGAGGATGGGATGTGGCATATTCACTTTGATGGTTCATGCTCTAATGAAGGAAATGGAGCGAGCATTATCTTGTACTCTCCTGTGGGTAAAATTCACAAATTTTCCTATAGGTTAAAGTTTGCTTGCACAAACAACATCACCAAATTTGAAGCATTACTTCTAGGCATTGAAAATGCCTATAATTTACGTTGTGGTCACCTTATAGTTTTTCGGGGACTTTGAACTTGTTGTAAACCTTGTACGCAACATATATTCTCATAGCAACAAGTTAATGAAATGTTACACCCAAACTATTTGGGCACTTATCTTGAACTTGTTATCTTTCAACATCACTCATGTTAAAAGGGAATTGAACTCAATGGTTGACATGTTAGCTGTTTTTGAGCCTCTCCTACTTGACAACTTCTTCCACAAAGACCTGATTGCACCTTTCAATCTTTGTATCGTCTGCATATCCTTGACAATGTAGATTCATGGAAGGTCTTCCCTTGTGATGAGAGCATCTATGCTTTCATACAAAATGAACCTTATAAGCCTAAGGAGATTATATCAATGGAAGATAAAAAAATTCCCAAGGGCTTGACTCCTATAGAAAGGTCATTTTCATCGAGTGATGTAGGCAAAAAAGAAAAACATAAAGAAGAGGAGTCGAAAAGGAAAGTGGGTGAAACCATTTCCTTGAACATTGGGACACTCGATTGTCCAAACAATGTTAATATAGGAGCCCAATGTTTTGATGAATAAAAAATGAAGTTCACTAAGTTACTTTGTGAATTTCAAGATGCTTTTTCTTGGTCTTATGAGGATCTTCATGGTTTTGATCCTACTCTTACAAAACATGCCATTCCTATCAAGGAGGGCATAAAACCGATTAGGAAAAGACAAAGACCCATTAACCCTGCACTGGAAGCAACTATTCAAAAGGAGTTGGAAAAACTCTTGAAAGCGGGGATAATTTTCCTTTTTAAGTATTCTGAGTGGGTTTCCAATTTAGTTCCCATTCAGAAAAGTACTGGTTAGATCAGATTATGCGTTGATTTTCACGCATTGAATATGGATAGTATAAAAGACCATTTTACTCTCCTTAATATGGAAATGATTTCTCAACAAGTTGTAGGGTCACAGATGATGTCCTTACTTGATGGTTTTTCTGGTTACAATCAGATCAAGGTAAAAAGGATAGATAAATATAAAACGAATTTTATTACATGTTGGGGCACTTTTTCTTATGAATGTATGCCTTTTGTCTTATCTAATGTAGGTGACACTTTCCAAAGAGCTCTGAAAATAGATTTTGATGATTTGATTAGAAACATTATTCAGATTTATCTTGATGACTTAACTGTGTATTCAGAAAACCAATCAAATCATTTTGGTCATCTTAAATTTGGAAATCTCCTTAGACACATTGTCTCTGATTCAGGAATAAGCATAGATCCTGAAAGGATTGTTGCTATCCTAAATCTTCCTGCTCCTACTTCCAATAAGGAGTTTCAAGCCTTTATGGGTGTTATCAACTTTTTCCTTAGGTTTGTTCCTGATTTTTATTTAATGGTTAAACCAATTCACAATCTTCTTAAGAAAGATCGTTCCTTTTCTTGGACCAATGACGTCAAAAATTCTTTCCTAAGGATCAAGAAGGAAATTAGTTCCTCACCGGTTTTGGCAAAGCCTAATTTTGAGAAAGAATTTGTTATATATACTAATTCCACAGAGGAAGAAATTTCTTCTATCCTTATGCAATGTGATGACTAAGTTAATGAGAAACCAATAGATTACATGAGTCAAAGATTTTCAGATGATGAATTTAAATATTCTTATATTGAAAAGCATTTTTTTTCTCTTGTTAAGGTTGTTGAAATTTTTTTCCACTTTATTGTAGGTAAGCACATGCTGGTAAAAATCCCTTTACCTACTATCAAGTTTTTTCTCTCACAGAGTTATCTTTCAGGGAAGCTTGCACATTGGCTTGACAAGATCCAGGAGCATGATTTAACTATCGTGAATTCTAATACCATTAAGGGACGTGACTTAGCCCTTCACTTGGCTCAGCATGCAGAAGCAAGTGAAGAAATTGATGAACAAGATGGCTCTCTATCATCACTTTTTTACATTGACAGTCAAATCCTTCCTATAGCTGAACATAGTTGCTATAAAGTTCTGGTGTATTACTTGAAAAATCAAATATTCCCAGATAATTTGGATATTCATCAAAGAAGAAGGCTCCTTCTCGAATCTTCTAGGTACTTCATTATAGGAGGCTTCTTGTTTAGGAGATCTGTCGATGGTATGTTGCTTCGTTGTGTGAACAATGAGGAAGCACAAAAATTGTTACAATAGACTCATGGATCTTCAAATTCTGTAATTCATGTAGGAGGTCACTTTTCTACTAAAATTATTGCTTTTAAAATTATCAGAAAAGGGTACTATTGGCCTTCAATATTTCGTGATTCTTATAATTTTTCAAGATCTTATGATAAGTGCCAGAAGTTTGTTGGAAAATAACATCTTTTTGATATGCCTTTACAACCTATCCTCCTTGACTTTCCTTTTTCAAAATGGGGTCTGGACTTTGTTGGTCCTATTAATCCTCCATTTTGAGCAGGGAAAGTTTTTAACTTGACAACCACGGACTATTTTACAAAATAGACTGAAGTTTTCCCACTTAAGCATTCACAGGATGAGTAGGTAATTTATTTCCTTGAGACTAATATTTTTTCCATATTTGGCCTTTCTTTGGAAATTATTACAGAAAATGGTCCCGCTGTTATTTCTGCTAAGATGACTCAGTTTTTAGCTAAATTGGGGGTTAAAAATTTTACCTCATCAACTTATTATCCCCGAGGAAATGTGCAGGCTAAGTCTACCAACAAGAATCTGGTTAGGATTACCAAGAGGCTCATCGAAGATAAGCCTTKTCCATGTCACACTCTCCTCACTTACGCCCTTTGGGAATATTGCACTACAACCAAGGTGAGCATTGGTTGCACTCCTTTCCAGCTTGTTTATGGTCAAGAATMCATTCTGCCTACCGAGATGGAAATTTCATCTCTACGACTGATGCTATAGGTTGAAGAATTAAATTATTMCGATATCTCTCAAAGAATGAATGCACTCTTGGCTTTAGAGGAACAAAGGATGTTTTCCTTGGATAATATAAAGAGAAGATATAAAATTGTTGAAATATATTTCAATAAAAGTGCCAAGGCTGTCAAATTTAAGGTTAATGAGAAGGTATTACTGTGGGATTCAACCCATGTTGATAGAGGAAGCAATTCAAAGTTCCAAAAGTTATGGCTGGGTCCTTTTAAGATCTCTTTTTTCTAGGCACAAATTCCTATATCCTAAAGAACTTGCAAGAGAGATTGCTTTCCTATAGCAACAATGGTTCCCACCTAAAACACTATGTGGAACCAACTTGAAAGTTTAGATGCTGTATGGAATGTTTTATGTATTATAGTTTTTTTTATTTGATTCGATTTTACATTGTTGTTATTTCATTTTTGTGATTTTATTTCTACTGTTTTATTTTTGCTATTGACTTCTTTTCTGTCAAAATAAAACGTTGGATTGGTTTTTCCACAATGACGCTATTCTGCAAGTGTTGTTAATCAATAACAGTCAAGTTACACAACTATCATGATGTTTCCTCTTCAATACATCATTGAAATTGTTATCTACTTCAACTGTTGTTAGATAAGATAGTTGGTTTTATCCCTTTTCTACTTTCCTTTTCTTCCATCCGCTCCAAGATTCAAAATAGCACACTAGAAAATTTTTCTCCTTGAAATTAGGAATGTTTTCACATGAATAATGAAATGATTATGCATACAGGGATAAACCCCCTCATACTTAACACTTTCCATGAGTTATTCCAAAAATCCCAGTCATTTTTCCCTTAAACCGCTCACTTCCCCATGTTGCATAATCATTCTAATGTCTAATTTCTTGATATGATGTTTACAAGGTTTGAAAAACGAGACAATATGAGTTCTTAATCTGTTTAAAAAAGATTTCCTTGTGGAGTCGCTAGTTTGTTGACGATTAAGATTGCAACGATGAATTATTCCCGCAAATGATTGTTAAGCTCTATTATTTATTTATGATAATAATAATTAACTAGTAGGTGGGACCCCCTTGTAGACTAGAGGCACTATGATGGATGTTTTATGCTTATATATTTGTTGTTGTTATCATAATGCCTACACAACCTTCTACAATTGATGATGTAGTCTTGGTTTCATTCGTTTTGACAACATGGTTGGTTAATGCATAGTTTCTCAATGTTGTTGATGTTCAATCGCAATACAGGGAAGTGCTATGGATATGAGGACTTTGATTGTTTTACAAGTGTTATATTATGTTATAACATTGATTGATAAATCTTATACATGATTTTATTCAAAAAGACAACATGGATATGGGAGCTTGATCAAAACAAGAAGAGAAACACTATG
>JASDQU010101319.1:536456-555520 GCA_032191745.1 Picea mariana
CCATGAGAGTATCTTCCTAGAGCTTGACTATCCCTTTAGTGAATAAGTGTCTCTCGGTTGTGAAATTGCTATAGGATTCCTTGAATTCACACCTTAGATACACCACATCCTGTGTGGTGTCCTGATAGTATTGAGCCAGGTGGTACAAATGTTCTAGTTCCTTTAGAGTGGTGGAAAACTCCTTTTCATCCCATTTAGCTCTCTCCAGGGTGGCATCTGTGATTTCCATCCCTGAGTCGATGAGTTCGGATGTCTTAGAATTTTCTATGTTGATCAAATGTTCCTTGGTAGTGATGAGGATGGAGTGATCTAAAGTGATCCTCCTCTTCTTAGTGGTTCTCTAGATGACAACCTTATTCCTTCGATAATAAGCTATAACATTTATGTCAACTACCTTATCCACAAGTTTGGGAATCTGTTGATCCCCCCATGTGAGTGTGTTTCCCAGAATTTCGTTGGTGTATACTTGTTCAAGGTTGGGTTCTTGAACTTCCTTGTTATTCTCTAAAGGTCCGGCTTCTGTCTGTCACCCATTGGGTGTTTGAGTACCAAGTGAAATAAAGGAGTTGGGGATATCCTCGATACTTACTTGTTCATCAGCCGTCAAAAYGTGGACTTTCTATTGCGGTGCTCCTTTCTCTRGCTCGTCTGACCCCGACTATTTTTTTGGACTGTYCGCTTGAGACTCTGACCCATTGGGCATTTTTTTGTCTTGGATACCCTCAACCTCCTCTTCYTTCTGCGGGACCTCCAGTATTTGGACCTTGGGGACAGGAGAAGATATCTTCTCTAGTCCCTTTTCTTCTTCGATGTGCACATGGGTCTCGAGAGATGCTTCTTGGCTTTCATCATCGTCATATATATTTATAAACTTGCTCAAGGGGTTTGATGCACTTKTTTCCACTGATACTCAAACTATTTTTGGCTAAGTCACCACACCTGTCAGTGATCCAGCTGGTGGCGTTGCAAATTCAAGGTCATCCAACCCATCAATTTCATTAATATCTATAAATTCAGGGCCACTCRTACCCACTGGCTTCTATCTGGGTTATCGACAGGGGATCCTGTCATTTCTRATAGGTATGGGTCATCCTGTGGCTAATCAAGCACCTGCTATGCCTATTCTAACATGAGCAGTCCCATTTCCTACACGTCCTATGCCAAATCGATATCTCTGCCTTGCATTGGGGATATCAAGGGGGGTTCTTCTATCCTTTCTTCTCTGGCCTTGAGGGCCCGTTGAGTCGATTGTTTCAAGGTTGTTTCTTGTTCATCCAGGATCATGGCCTTGAAATTGATCATCTTAGGATTGACCATCCTTTCCACCACCTCGTCCCAATCTTGAGCATTTTCGATGAGTACCTCATCTTCAAATTTTTCATGGGTGTAGGGCCAGCATGACAAAACGTGTGATGCGTGCTTCAATACTAGACCCTTTGGGTCATGTTTGTGAAAGCGGTCAGTCTGGAATCATAAATATAATTGACTTAGTCCTTCCTACTTGGCTTGAGCGATGTCTTTTACCATGTAGAAACCTACATGGAATCCATAAGGTATGGACGCTCACTTCTTATCTTTTACCAGAGTGGCATTGTAACCTTGTAGGATGGTCTGGTAACAGATTTCGCCTACTACTAGCTGATCAAAGAACATACACAGGTAAAAGGTGTGTTTCTATGGTGGCTCCAAAAACCATGATGTAGGTATCGCGCTCATCCAAGTACCAGTGACCTACCTTTGATATCATCTTTTTGGCCGCAGCCGACAGTCTTGGGCACTCTTTCTTGAAAAGAAAAAGATGAATGCATGTGATGAATTGATCGTATATGAGAGAGTATCATTTCTTGTACTTTTTTTCCCATAGGACACTAAAGTAAACGTGGACCAAGAGTTCTGAGGCATGCCAGCTTAATTTCATTTCGGAAAATACTTTTCTAGCATAGATGATGTCCAATAAATAAGAATCCATGTAGAAGGATGGAGCCTCTCCTTCTTTTGGCATCTGAGCCTGTTGAATCCAGATGCTCAACTGCATTGAAATGATGGAACCCTAGTTAAAGCCTCTCCCAGAAATGGCTATCGTGTAAGCTAGAGGCATCCATGCCTCTGAAAACCTGGAACAATCTTTCTTCCCATACAACTGACATATGAGGGCCATGAGATATATATACGACTCCCTTAGGTTGGTCGTCGGGTATCATTCGAAAGTTTGATTGGTGTAACTTTTATCCTCTCTCCACCATGAAGCCATTACCCGGCTGGTGTCATGTTTCTCATAGAAGCTTACAACAAAATTGGTGTTCATTCACTCATCCAGGTCTCTGAGCTTGTAGTAATTCTGCACCTCCACCAAAAGGAAAACCCCAATACAMTCTCCATTGTCATCATTAATTAAATATATTTTTATATCTGTGTGGTCGATAAGCCACTTCAAGAGTTCTATGCAGGGGAAAACTGGAGTTATGATCGCCATCATGTGTAGGTACGATATTTGGATATTGGGAAAGACTTCATCGTCGAGATTTCTCATATCAGGGTCACTGTGCAKAGTATATTCGGGAAATTCTTCCCACTTGATTTTCTTGAAGATTTATCCCCATTGCGGGAGTATTGCCTTGGTCCCTATGCTTTCTTTTGTGTCTCCAAAGGATGGAGACTGAGTGAAAATATTCTTGGTGGATGTCTTGATGACTGGTTCTGGCCTTGGAGCAAATTCTAATTGCTTTGCTAGCCCCGGGGACAAGCCTTCTCCTGCCTATGAATTTTTCATCTTGGGTGCCCTTGACGATCGCCTATTACTTGGTTTCTTTGGAGGCATTTTTCCTACAACTGAAATCAATCCTTTAGGGCATGTGTACAAGGTAACACCAGCTAAAAATSTATGAAGTGAGGCATTAACAATCCACAGACTGGTACATCCATGTAACGCTTGCTAAACTTGTTGTTTAATCCTCACGGGATATTGGAACATTTTTCCGAATTGCTTGTCTCGCTCCTTTGGATTATCTAAACTTCATTGCGCACAATGATCTTGTTTTGCGAATAGATTGAAACAATTTAAATGGGGAAGAAGTTGTCATGTCATATCAACCAATTAACTCGAGTTATGAGTGAAAATCAAATGAAATCTGTCGCCAAATATCTGCAATTCATTTCATCATGGGTTGACGACAGAGGTGCGGAGGGTGGTGTGCTCTATTTCAAATGATTGATTTGATCCATGCATAAATTAATAACTAATGAAATATTTCGAATTAATTAGTTCTTTAAATGATTTGAATCCAACATATCTTAACGCTAAAACATCCCATCGTGTCTCTTTCTTAGTTGACAGATCGAGGATCGGCAATGCGTGGTGAATGTTTTTGTTAGCATCCTCTTGATAATAACTTCTGGTGCTAATCGATTTCGTCGTATGGTGCTGACGTGGAAAAACTAACTCGGGGTGCAACTTGGGCCTTGGGAATTGATAACGACTCAAGATAAAACTAGATCGTATGTTTAATCCAATCTGGAAAGGACACGTGGCAGATGAGGACATGTGGCTTGGTCATGTACATTAATTTGAGTCGGGATTTTTAACAAGATGTACATGTTAAAATAAACCTAGGATTTCCAATGTCGAAAAGGTATCGGGGGTCAGTGATTGGGGAAAAATTATTATGTTTTTTACGGACTTATTTTCTCAAAAACTTGTCGATGCTGAAATGATTCGAGGATCGACTATCGGCGATATCCTCGTGCAATGTTTTCCGTGAAATAAATCTTCCTTTTGTCGATTTGTTTAAGCGTGTCGGGGAAATGTTTTGACTGTCGATTATTTAATTAAATGTTAGTCTTTTAAGTTATGGGTTTTCACATGTTCAAGAAAAATTTGAGAGACTTAAATGAGAAACAAATTGATAAGCAAAGGCAAAATGTTCATACTAAAGTTAAATTTAGACACTGAAAAAATCAAGTGGTGCCCAAAAGTAAAATTGACATGGAATTTTTAGGCTGTGTTCAGTGCTCAACAAATGGTGACTTATTGGGCGAAAGCAGAATCTCTGTCCTTCCTTCAGGCTCGACTGATGCAAAAGCATGTGGAGAACTTAATTGGTTTTAAATCAGAGCTGATTTTACCATCGCATTTGAAATTTTCCGGTTGATGCTTCTGGGTCTGCCTGTGGGGTTTTAACCTTTATCCCTCCTTCATTTCCTGTAACCCTGAGGCATTCCCTCTTTGAAAAAAATATAGTAAATTATTCACTTGCATGGATTCTTTAGTTACCTTTACTCACTTTCTATGGTGTTTCTCTACTGCTAGCGAGCATCCATAGCCCTGATGGAGTCACCCTGACATCATAGACCTTGCTCCACTGCCACCGAAAATCCATAGCCCTGGTGGAGTTATCTACATACCCTCTCCTACTGTTCACTCATTTGATAAAGTCAATTTTATTTCGGCAGAATTACCTGAGCGAGTGGGAGAGGATGACATCTGTTAGTTTTTCAAAGTGAGATGGTTAAGGTGGATCCTTTTCTAGTTTTGTCTTCGGGGTTCATGTAGTCCTTTTAGACTTTCCTTCTTTCCCTTAAGGTCTTACCAAACTACTAAGCAGACACTTCTGACATTTCTCCAAAGTTTCTCATCTGCGCAGGTTAGATAGAGATCCCTTCGAAACAACTACAGGTTCCTCGGTGCTTCTTGTGTTGTATGTGTGAGCGATGAGTTGGGAACAGAGTTCACTATGTCTCATGATTTGAGGTCAACCACTGTCTTGCTAAACACAATATTCAAAAGTGCAAAATTCTAAAATAACAAAATAAAACAACAAAAAATGCATTTCGTAATTGACCTAGCTAAAACCAAAATCATGAAAACACTCATACAAAACATAAAAAAGAAAAACTTTAATTAATTTTTTTTTTTTAATGGAAATATTGTTTTAGGGCTTGGCCATTTACTGGGAGGGTGTCAGGTTTCCCCCTCAAATTCTGTAACTGATAAGTTATTTCTCCAATCTTCTTAGCCACCTGGAAAGGTCTGAGCCATAGATTCTGAAACTTAGAATGTTTTCCTTTAGGCTCATTTTCTCTGTCCCATTTTAGGACTAGGTCTCCTACTTCAAAACTCTTCTCTTTAGACTTATTCTTATCAAACCATCTTTTCACTATCTGTTGGTGGGATATGAATTTTGATTTAGCTTTTTCCCTTTCTTCTTCTAGCATGAGCAGAGTGTCAATTCTTTTTTGTATGACTGATGAAGGTTGTCCTTCAGAATCTTGGGCCAGTTGAAGAGATGGAAGATAAAGCCCGTTCGGGAGAATGGATTCTTATCCGTACACTAGAAAGTATGGAGAATTTCCTATAGCTTCCTTGGGTGTGACTCTATCTTCCCATAAAGAATTGTGGAGTAAATTATGCCAATTCCTTTGGTTATCTGCAACCATTTTCTTCAATATCCTTACAAGGTTCTTATTAGTTGATTCTGCCACTCTGTTTCCCCGTGGAAAGTAATTTGTAGAGTATCTAATTATGATTCCTTTGTATAGTGAAAACTCCATTAATAAGTTGGAACAAAAAATGAGTTTCATTGTCAAAAACAAGAACAGAAGGGACACCGAACCTTTTAATTAGTTTTTTCTATATGAATTGGATTACCACCTTCTTATTTACATAGGTTAGAGGAATAGATTATTCCCATTTTGTGAAGTAATCAGTGGCAGTAAGTATGTACTTTTGTTGTTTTCAAGAGCTTGGTGTAATTTCTCCTATGATGTCTAACCCCCATTTCTCAAAAGGCCTAGAAACAATCACTGGTTGGAGTGGGACTGTTGCTCTCTTCTCTCTCCCAGTGATTATTTGACAAGTTTTACAGTTCCTAGCGTAGGTGTGAGCGTCCTTGAAAAAAGTGGGCCAATAATAACTAGTTATTAGTATCTTATGAGAGGTGGTGTTTCCTGCAAAATGTCCACCGACAGAGCCATAATGGATCTCCTTAAGAAATTTTTCTTCATCTTCACATTTGAGACAGCTTAAAATTACCCCATCATAATTAATCCGAAAGAGTACTGAATTTATGAGGCGATATTACATAGAATTCAACTTGAGATCTCTCCTTTCCCTGGGGTCGAGGTTTTCTGGGCAAGTCCCATGGTCTAGGAGATAAGTCAAATTATCATACCAAGACTCTTTCCCTGGGAAAATGTATGAAGCTTCACCACACCATAATGCCGTTTCATTCTCCCATTTGGACTCTTCATTTACTTGTTCCTGGGCCTCAACTGGAAGTTTGCATAATCCTTTCACTTTAACTAGTTTGGCAGGCTTTATATCTAGATCAAATTCTTGAACTACTACCATCCAGTTCCCTCTTCTTTCCCCCTTCTCATGTTGAGTGAATAGGGATCAGACTGCAAGGTGAGGCACAATTACTTTGGTGTGGTTCTTGAGGATGTAAGATCTGAAGTGTTTCACTAACTTATATAATGCATAGACCTTTTTATCAATAGTAGGATAATTAAGTTTGACTCCTTGGAGGTTAGTGCTCATGAACGACACTAGAGCCTCATTGTTGTCATCATCCTTCTAAGTCATAACCACATCTAACAGATGATCGGAGGCGAAAGTATAGAGGAAGAAATCTCTATTAAAATAGGGACTTTGTGGGCTTGAGATATAGTTGTTTTAATATTGTTGAAGGAATATTTTCATTCATCATCCCACTTAAATTCATCATCTTTGCAGATCATTTTTTGTAATGGTCTGACAGTCTCGACGAAATCGAGCATGAAATTCCTTACAAAATTGATTTTCCTGAATAAGGATTGCATTGTCTTTTTGTTGTGAGGTAATGAGATTTGAGTTATAGCTTTGACTCACTCAGGGTCTATACGAATGCCTACTTGGGATATAATATGACCTAAAATCTTTCCTTCTTCCACACCAAAGATAGTTTTCATAGGGTTTAAAGATATACCATATTTTCTACACCTTTCGAAAATATGGGTTAAGTTTTGGATGTGCTCCTCTATGTTCCTTGAATACATAGTTACATTGTCCAGATACACTACCACACACTTGTTGATCAGTCCTCGAAACACTACATCCATTTCCCTTTGGAAGGTTTCCCCTGCATTGATTAACCCAAACAACATGCATTTGTAAGCAAAATTTCCTCACTTGGTTCGAAAAGTAGTTTTCAAACGATCTTCCTCTGAAACCAGAACTTGGTTGTAACCCAAGAAACTATCCAGCAAAGAGAAAATCTCGAAGCTAGACATGGTATGCAAGAGTTGGGCCATCGATGGGATTGGGTAGTTTTCCTTTTCTGAAGCTCTATTAAGGTTCCTAAAATCTACGCATAAGCAGATTTCTCCCGTCTTTTTCCTCACAGGAACCAAATTTGCTACCCATGAGGATTGTCTAACCTGAAAGATAATTTTGGCATCTAAAATTTTCTTCAAGTCCTGACACATCAGAGGTTCCAAGGATGGGTGGTACTTTCAAAGCTTCTGTTGGAAGGGTTTCACTTCAGTTTTTAATGGGATAGTGTGTTGAATGATACAAGTATCATAATTTTTTAGATCTCGGTAAGACCATGCAAAGACATCTTGATATTGTCCGAATATTTTGAGATAAGCCTTCCTTTCCTCTTTATATATGGTTTTGCCAAGGTTTACATTTTTTAGGTTTTCCGGGGTTTCGATATTTACAATTTCATGCATGGGACAAGAACTACCAGTTTTCGTGTTTTTGGGCCCCTTAAACCGTTCTTTCAGGTCAAAAATATTTTCTAATTTAGCTATTGCCTCCAAGATTGTGTGAGATTTGGATTTGTGAGTCAGTTGACCTGTCCGAAGATCAATTTCTATTGATTCTTCCTGGAACACTTCATCGTCAATAGCTAAGTCCTTGAAATTATCTTGGTTAGTCATAAATTTTATGATCTGTTCATCCTCTTCAAAGACCTTCCAATTAGAAATATTGTTAGGCACCGATGGTTTGTAGAGTAGTTCCACAGTGAAGCAGGAGGCTTCATAATCTTCTATAGGGGACAACCTTGAAGCAGTTGTGGCCAGGGAATCAGCAAGGATATTCTTTGCTCTAGGGATCACTGTTATATTGAAAGCTTCAAAATGCTCTATTAACCTATGCACTTCCTGTTGATAATTCTTTAGGTGTGGGGAGTTGCAATGTATAGTATTTCTTACTTGTCTAACGATAATTTCAGAATCCCTGAAAACCTTCAATTATTTGATGTTTAAGTCTATGGATTTATTTAATCCTTGTAATAGAGCTTCATACTCGACGATGTTGTTTGTGCATTCGAACTCAAGTCTACAGAATAGTAAATTACATTTAAATTTTGGATCAATGAGGATGCACCCTGCCCCATACCCTTCCTGTGATTTAGATCCATCAAAGTATATGGTTCAAATTTGCGAGTGAAAGTTATTTGTTTCCCCTTTCTTATCACTTTCTTGCTCTCTTATTTTTTGTTCCATGGTTTCTAGCACAGGTTCTTGACAGAATAGGGTTTCCTCCGTCGGTATCAAAGAATTCTCTTGAAAAACCATTTCAGAGTTCTGAGTGAGAGGGACATCTTATGGAAGAGGGGAGAAGTTCCCGAAATAGGAATCACAGGAATACTTTCCTAGCCCAGGTAAATCTGTCGATGAGGGTTCATTTAGAGTTTATAGATCAGTGACCATATGTTTCAGATATATTTCCCTATCAATTTTGATAATATTCTTGTGCCCCTTTAATGGTAAGAAAAAGTGTGCCCAGTCTATAGTAATGTATCCATTTAATTTCTTAGACAAGTCTCGGCTTAACAATAATCCATAAGCTTCTGGGATGTCTACTATACTGATGTCAATCACTTGCACAAACTTAGGATGCATGGCTATTTTGATCATTACATATTTAATATCTCCCATGACCTTCAACTGGGTTCTATCTAGTTGTATTACATGTTTATCACTCTCGAGAGGGGTTGTGTTTAGTTTTTTATAGATAGATAGTGGGATAACGTTAGAGGATGCTACTAAATCGACCAAATAGTTATGGAGGTTCCTGTTGAAGACTTCAAGTGTTAAAAGGAAAGGTGGGACAAAAGGTCTTCCCTTCTTATCTTTAGAACAAGTGTTCATAGTTGGTTTATTCTCTAAGTCTGTGGGGATTAGATTTCTTCCCGGGTTAGTTCTCATCATAGGATTTTCTATTGATTTCAAATCCTGTAATATGAAGTCCTTTTGCTGAGGGATCCTACAAATGTCCATAAATGATATATTAGCCTTCAACTTCTTCAAATATTCAACTACTTTGTAATCAAGTTTGGGAGATTCTCGGGTATGGATGCTTATAGGGTTCTTACGGGGAGAAAAGGGTGCTTTCAGGTGATTGTGGGCTGCCTTTCCCCCCGAAGTTTGGGTAGTAGTGAGATCCTTAGAGACAGGTGGACCCTTACTGTGCGTTTGCACAACCAAGACATTCATCTCTTCCTAATCAATGACATTCATAACTAGCCCACTTGGTTGTTCGGTCAGGGATATTTTGTCAAGAAATCGATTAGCCATCAAATTCATGGCATGCACCCATTGAGGATAGTCTCTTTCGGAGTGGTTTTCTTGGTGATAAGTACAGAAAGAATCAGATGCTACATTTCCCAAATCTATATTTAAGTTAGCTAGGGGAGGTTCAATTGCTTTGAACGATGGGTTTATTTTAAATAAAGGCTTATAGGCCCTTGGGCCTTGGTTTCCTTCCCCTATGTTTCTCTTCATGTCTATGATATCGTTTGATAATTTCTTAACCATGCATCGTAAGTATTCTATGTCTTCATTACTCTTTTCGGGAGCTTGTTTTGCTTGTTTCCCGGGCAATCTAGTCAAAAGGAGTCCTCTCTTGGGAGGAGGTTGGATTTCTTTCTTAACTAATGAGACCTGAACTTCCTTACATCCCTTCATTTAGAACTCTATCATCTTGGCTTCCTCGAAATTCTCAAACAGGGTTCGTTTGGCAGTCCTCTTCACAAACATGGAAATAGAAGCTAGGAGGGCATTAACATATACTTAGATTTGAAACTCCTGAGTTGGTTTAGCTTCAGGTTGAAATTTGTTCAATATAGTTGTGAATATTTGATTGAAATATTTAACCTTCTCCTTTGAACTCATGGCGGCGGTGAACAATTCAGCCATCAAAGCTCCTGTAGTTGTTCCTTTGGCAAATTTATCTAAAAAATCTTTCTGAAACTTGGTCCAACTAGTTATGGATCCTTGTTGGCATAGGGGTAGACCTAGGGTTCAATACTTCGGTAGCACACCAAAAAAACCCTAACTACTAGCCCTTTTGGCAACACCTACGAAGAAGATGAAGTCTCACCCGAGGTAGAGGCAGGGGGGGATGTAGGACGTAGATGTATGCAACCTATCTAGGACACAGATCTGTGATTACAATACCTTAACAAAGCAGTTAGAAGTTAACATTCATTATCACTTAACCCTTATTTACATCACAGATTCAAACCCTAATTACAGAACAACACAGTATTCAACAAGATCTAACACTTCCAAGCACTTAGCACATAGAAACAAATGAGATATAGCATTCATTAAAATCACTAGGCACTAAGCTAGTATATCAGATGCATCTAACATACATAAAGATAACAAAATTTAGCAAAAATCACATCAATCACACAAGGCAACCATAACACAGGATATACATAGATCACCCCCAGCGCGGGGCTATGTCCACCAACTCTTCTTCTTCTTTATTATCTTATGTCAATCTTATTACATGCACAAAGCCTCAATAATCCACTCCGCATAGGACAGGAGATCTGCGTGCACCTTGCCAGATCCTTTTTCCCCAAGCTAGGTTCAAGGAAAAATCCTTCTTACATAGTCTGCACACCAACTTCTTACAATCACTTGCACTTATCTCTGCAAGTCCTAACACATAGCATGCACAAAGCCTCTAGCTCCGCACTAAGCCAAAAATATTCACTACCACTTTACTACTTTATTACATCGCCTAGATATCTATTTATACATTACAAAAGGGCCAAAGCATGGGTAAACCTATGGGACGACATCCCATAACTCGTTACATAAACCCTAAACCCAAAAATCCCACAAAAAGGGGGCGAGATCCCACGATCTCCGCTTCGCCTGGTGCTCTGTCTTCGACTAGCCTATCAAAGTCCCAAAATCTATCAAATGTGACCCAAGTTCTCTAAAACTTGGTCAAGGGCCAACAGGCCCCCAACACTCACCTATGACTCATCCCGAGTCACTCTGATCTAGGTAACTCTGCCTCGAAGGCCTCGAGCTTGGCTCGAGCTTCTTCGACATGCTTCTTATATAGAGCCTCCTACTCGGAGAACTCCTGAATGAACTTCTCAATGATAGGTCCTTCCAATCATTGTTCAACTAAGGTTACTACTTGTTCTAGTTGTGCACCGTGTCATTCAATCTCCTCAAAAAGTGTGCAGGCTTCATCCTGCAATGACTGGAGTCTTTGGGTTACTTCCATGACCTTGTTCTGAATGGCATGGGCCTATTGATGAACCATGCATTGTTCCTGGGCTCTTTTCATCCTCTAGACCAGTGATAGTAGCTTCAACTGCGCTTTCACTGTTGTTCCTTATTGTTTTTCCTCATGGAGCTATGACTCCAGTGTCCTGAGATCTGGGTCCTTTGCAATGCGCTCGTAGGTCTACACACTTTGACTGTTGAGCTATTTTCATTCCAAGGTTAATGCCTTGATTCTCTCAACTGCACTCTTCACATTTTCTTTTCTTAGATCTCGCACTTCCTGTGGAGTGCTTGGCATTGTCTATAATTCCAATTCTACTGTTCTTTGTTGGATTTGTTGAATGGCTTCAGCAAGCCTTCCCACTTGATTCTCCACTGGTTCTTATTCCATCTTCTTTAAGCCCGTCACAGAGCGAAGTTATCTAGTGAATTCTTCTTTAACTCCAATCTTCTCTGTGAGAAACTTTTCTTTCTCCCTCTGTATATGCGCTCTATCTTCTACAAACTTCGCCTGGAGGTCATTGTTTTCTTACTGCGCAACCTGACATTTTTCTATGGATTCCTATTTTTATTTCTTTAGGGCTTCTGCAGCCTCTTCCTTTTCCTCCTGGACACGATGAAGGTGAGCCTCTGTCACATCTGCTATCCTGCGTAGCTGGGAAGGCTCATCTCCTACTTTTATGTTCCTTGCTGACAATGGCGCAGTAGGCACTATGCGACTTGAATGGAGAGCCTACTATATTCCTTTAAGATCTTCTTCAATGCAATCATACATGGATTATTGGTTTTCTTCATTGCACTATAAAATATCTTCTGATGTATCTGATACAATGACGATGATGAGGTCAATGTCATCCACCATGAGCATAGTCTGCAGCTTGGGCTTACTAGCTTTTGACTTCTTCCGTGATGTATTTTTTATTGGGGAAACCTTTCTTTTATTGGACGTCTCTGCCTCTTCAAGGGGGTTCCTAGGTGGTGTTACTTCTCCCTACTTCTGCTTGTCTTCTTCCCCTTCTTTCTCTTCTTTTTCCACTTCATCATCTCCTCCTATGCTAGGTGAATCTGATGCAGTCTCTTTTGATGCACTGTTTATTTCCTGTACATATTCCTTCTTTTTCTTCTTGATATTGCTGGGTGCATCATACTATTCATGAGTGACCACAGGACTTCCAATGAGGTCGGGGTCGGACAGTTCTGCCTGGTCGACTAGTATAAGGAGCTCTACAGGCCATTCCTTAGTTATTTCTTCTAGGTCCCCCTCTGTGAGATTGTAGTAGGATTGAAGCTCTTCTTTATGTTCGTCTCCACACACAATGATATAAATAAAATTTCTATCTACGCGGAACTTCATAATTGGCCTGAACCTGTCCAGGATGTTCAGCGTCATACGAGGGAAAGACTCAATATCCCTCTTCAACTGTAGGTAATAGGTGTGGAACACCACGTTTGATTGCCATTATTTAGCCATGTCACTTGAATACCAAAACGTAGTGAAGTTTGCAGCTAAGGGTCCAAATGGCTCAATTTCAGGGAAGGTCGCACCTTCCAACATCTCCCAAGTAATGAAGGCAATGAGGATCAAAAACCAACTAAAATGGAACTCATAGCCTTGATCCTGAGATTTGTTACAGTATTTCTCTAACTGGTTGATGAGGTACCTCACCCAGTTCATTTGTATCCCTTCAATGCATTTGCCCATGAAGTCAACAATGAACTCGATGACGTGCGTGGGTCTGTTCTTCCTTACTAGCTTACCAACGATCAACTGACAGGTTATGCACACTGTGCCATTCTGGATGGAGGCTACCTTGTAGCCTCGCTTCCCCTTTTCCACATCGCCATAGGTATCTTTGATTCTCTCTGCCAGGGCGTGATCTACAACCTTCCCTGGATAAAAGTCTTGTGGGTCTCATCCTTGCATGCTTAATCCAGTGGTCTGATGGATCAATGTCGAATTGACTGTGATATTCTTGTCCAACCATAGGTAACCGCCATGGAATCACGATAACAGAAGTTTAACGCATGCTTTAACCTTCTGGTTCCTTCCAAAGTGGGGTATCTTCATTACGTTCAATATGGTGGACCTCGCGATGTCCATGGTCCACGACTGGGGGTTGATATTCGACTTCTTCCCCTTGGTCTTCATTAAGTACTTGTGTGGTGCGATCATTCCATGGTTCTTTTGATCTCCCAATTTGAATTCACTGATCTTCAATGTCATGATTTGTCCTAACTGCAGTCCAACTACGCGTATCCCCTTTAGGAGTTACGCAGTGATGACTCTATAGTTTAATTCCCTAAGGACGCTTTCATGACTCATCACGCTAGCCATAGGCGGGATGTAGTCAGGCAGAATATATGGGATGAGCTTCACATTCACTAAGTCATCATAATGCTTGGTTATTTTCTCTGTTGCAACTTAGGATGGTCTAGATCCACAAGTAGTCGACGGGGATGCTTGCACTCCTCTCACCGACAAAGATTGGACTCCTGTAGACATGACCTTCTCAACCATGAGGTCTATGAGGATCTCTTCAATGGATTTCTCTACTTCACTGAAGTCACCTGACATGCATGCTCAAAATCAGGTATCTCAGGTCGATGATCAAATACTCGATGTAACTGAACTGGTGGCAAGCTCTCAATAGGTACTGCGTGAAATAAACTAGTTATTTGTGGGCTCGAATAATCACAATTGGAAAAAGTGTTCTCAGTGCAATGCTCGACGAGATAAATAGACAATGTCATAACGGGCTGCTCCAACGGGCAGGCATGCCTCAATTAATGCAATTTCATCTATTATGGTACGGTCCCAACTGTCTAATGGTGATCTTTTTGGCCATAACTACAATTCGAGCCATTTTGGAGCATTGAGATAACCGTTGGGATGCCTCCAACAGTCATATTGCTTCGCCGTGGCGAAGTGCCAATATTCTTTTTTCTGATATCCCGATGAAGTTCCATTTCTGCAAACCTTCCTTCTGTGAAGTCCTCCCTGGAACTTCCTGTAACTTTTCTAACTTTTCTTTCTTCTTGCTAAGCTTTCTGGGCTTCTTTCCTGTAATACGAGTCACTATTCTCCTCTTTCCATTATTGTTCTTATCGCCTCTTGGCATAGTAACTTCGCACCATGGAAGGTATTTCATAGAGTTCGAAAGTAATACTTGTCTTTTTGGGGTAGGTGCTCTACTCTCTTGCACAGACATGTGTTTCCAGCCTTCCTGTGTTCTTTCAACTTCGACGTCCAGGGATCTGGTTCTTAGTAGCTTCAACTAGTCCTCTTTTTCTTCTAGTAAGTGCATTATTCTCCTAGCCATGAAATCTGTTAGTTCTTTCTTTTTCTGTTCTAGATTCTCCTCTTCTTGTTTCCTTCGTATCTGATCTTTTTCAATTCAGGTTTTTCCTAGCAAAATAGGAAATGGGGCGTTGTTCTCAACAAATTTAATGATCTCAAATTATTCTTCTATCGAAGTTCCATGAGGACTCATAGATGTATGGGTAAGTCTTCCACATAGGGTTATCAAATTTCCTCTAAATAATCCTATTCCTCCTAATGAAGGAACCATAGAAGGCTTTCCCAAAATTTCCCAAGTTCTTTCTGTCATGATATTCATCTGTGTTTCCTCATCCAGAACACAGTCTATGTCGAAGTCTCCTATTCTTGTTTCTATGCACTCCTTCTCTTTTAAGATCTCTTATAAGTTGATATCTATGTAATCATTCATGGTTTCTTTCATCTGTAATAATACAGTCTCTGATTCTTTATGGGGTTCTGTTATATCCTTAGTTTCTTGGCCTGTCTCATATGTTTTCTTGTCTCATATTCATATTTTAAACTTTAACAATCATTCTAGGGAAATCCAAAACTTCATGTCCAGTAGCTTTACAACAAAGGCAAATAGGACCTCTACCAGGGCATTCCTTAGAAAGATGTCGCGGTCTCCTACATCTATAACAAAGAGTCAATCCTCTCTTTCTCTTGAACGATCCCCAACCTTTCTTGTACTTCGCACTGGGATCACAGTGGTGGGTCTGCAACAAATTCTTTCTAGGATCCTCCATCCACTTGTTAGTCCAACAATTCTTTCTATGCATAATAATAACATATCTTTCATTATTTCTATCATATCTATTCATATCAAATCTTCTTTCTTCTAGTTGTACCCTAGTTTTCATACTAGCACCAAGTCTATTAAACATACCTAGATCCATTCTTTCGAAATAAAAATTTTCACTTATCTTACCTTTATCAGAGCACAAAGCTTCAAGATCTTACCTCTTTTATTCATATTACACTTCTCTTCTTAGCACAGAGCTTCGCAAGTCAAGTAGAATACTGCACACTAGGGGAGCATATCTATGCACAAATATTTCTCTTTTATTTAGGTCCCAGCAATCACAGTTTCAGGTCCCAACAACAGAACCATTTTTTGGCACAGGGGTAGACCCAAGGTTCAATGCTTCAGCAATGCACCAAAAAAACCCTAACTACCGGCCCTTTCAGAAACAACTGCGAAGCAGATGAAGTCTCACCCAAGGTAGAGGCAAGGGGGGTTGCAGGACTCAGATGTCTACAACCTAGCTGGGACACAGATCTGTGATTACAATACCTTAATAGAGAACTTATCAGTTAACATTTATTAGCATTTAACCCTTATTTACATCGCATATTCAAACCCTAATTATAGAACAATGCAACATTCAACAAGATCGAACACTTCCAAGCACTTAGCACATAGAAACAGATCAGATCTAACCTTCATTCACATCACTAGGCACTAAGCTACTATATCAGATGCATCTAACATACATAAAGATAACAAAATTAAGCACAAATCACATCAATCACACAAGGCAACCATAACATAGGATATACGTGGTTYACCCCAGCGTGGAGCTACATCCACCAACTCTTCTTCTTCTTTATTATATTCTGTCAATCTTCTTACATGCACAGAGCCTCAATAACCCACTCTGCATAGGACAGGAGATCTACATGCACCTCACYAGATCCTCCTTCCCCAAGCTAGGTTAAAGCACAAAGCCTTCTCACACAGTCTACACACCA
Organism: Picea mariana; assembly: GCA_032191745.1. Lineage (NCBI taxonomy): Eukaryota > Viridiplantae > Streptophyta > Pinopsida > Pinales > Pinaceae > Picea > Picea mariana. The sequence goes on from JASDQU010101319.1 coordinate 553,054, forward strand.
ACTTCTTACAATCACTTGCACTTATCTCTGCAAGTCCTAACACATAGCATGCACAAAGCCTCTAGCTCCACACTAAGMCACAAATATTCACTACCACTTCACTACTTTCTTACATGACCTAGATATCTATTTATACATTACATAATAGCGAAAGCATGGGTAAATCCATGGGCCGACATCTCATAACCTGTTACATAAACCCTAAACCCAAAAAGCCCACAAAAAGGGGGCAAGATCTCGGGATCTCCGCTTTTCCTAGCGCTCTGTCTTCGATTAGCCTGTCAAAGTACCAAAATAGGTCAAACGTGACCCAAGTTCTCCAAAACTTGGTCAAAGGCCAAAAATCCTATAGGTAATTTGAAATACCATGTGGAGGCAGAGTTCTTGAAAGTATAGGGGAAAATCCTGCATACTATGTCTTCATGTTGGACATTCATTAGTCTGATAGCCAATATGAATTTCTTGATATGATCTTCAAGTAGTCCTAAGGTTTCAGGGTTAAACTTAGGAAGTAACTTCTCTGGATGTTGAGGAAGGTTATGGACTTGCCCTAGGATGGCCAAAGTGTCTCTAGAAAACCAAGGTTGATTGTTCTGAGGTGGGTTTCCCCCTTCTTCATCATGGTCATTGTTGTCTTCCATATCTTTGGATTCTGAGTTAAACTTGTCTTCTTCCGAAAAATCATCTGGTTCAGAGAAGTCGTCATATGGCGTTTCAGGGATCAGATTAAGAGGATGTTTGATTTTGGTTATTGAGAAATCTATTAGGTATTCTACTGTGTGCAAAGAAACATGGTCAGGGGTGTTGACCATTGGTCTTCTTATTTTTTTTCTTTGAGTAAGTATCAAAGCTAAATACAACACACCGATATATCGGGTGTATTCTCTTGTGATTCTTCTGAATTGACTTAATTCCTCGTGAGGAAGAGCGTAAGGTATATTAGGGAGCAAGCATTTTTCTTCAGGCTATGGTGAGTCACTCATTTCGGGAGTGCTCAAAGTGTGTGGGTTGTCTTGGGAATGACTATCCATGCATGTGGGGTGTTTTTGAATCTACAGGGTATCTAAAATATTACATGAAATATATATTCAACCATTCATTCTTCAGGCCCTCCTTCTAGTGCAAATTTTTTTGATGGGTCCTAAATCCCTTTAGTTCAACAATAGGAATGAAACCCGCCACCAAGGCCCAATTATACTCTACAAAATTTAATAGTGGAATGGTTCTCTAGATCTCGTGATTCGGCCAATTAATCGATGGGATTTACTTTTTCTTGCGAAGGCGTCTCCTTCAGTTTGGACTTTCTCTTTTTGTGTTTTTCTCATAGGTGGGACCGACATAAGATGGAATCCGGTACAAAACAACTTGTAAACAAAATGGGAAAATGTTCTAAATACTGGAAAAGGGGTTGAGCTTGGGATAACCCGTTGCTCAAGCATGCAGACATTGATCATCTACCATGAGCCTAATACTAATACATTAACCATGTGAGTAATCTGATTTCTGCCTGAGATACTAATTAGCAGAAGAAAACATGCATGTGATAAAATAACGGCAAGTAAAATAATCCACTTAACTCTAATCATTCATCATATAATAACACAACGATTCATCTTCGTCATTAAATAAAAGAAATGTAAAAACATTGCATTAGATAACTTATCAATAGATTTAATAGCTCTTACTTGTTACAACATACATTCATGAGACAAGATAGGAAATAGTTCTTCTCCACATCCAATCATACATGTATTTGACAAAAACAAAACTATGTCTCTAGTCTAGAAGGACTTCTCAATTAAAGGTAGCTCCAAAATAATTCTTAACAAAACCAGAAAATGAGAGTTTCTTGCAAAAACCATCGACCCTTAACTAATCGGTCAATGCTCTTATTTATAAAATAAAATTAACTAAAAAGAATGGCTAAAGCACAGTTAAGAAAAACAAAACTTTCCACGTGGCATTCTATCCTAACAGTTTTCTAACAATAATCTCAAGATATCGCTTTAGAAGGATGACTCTTCTCATACTCCGACCAACTAATGAACAACTCCTCGCAGGTGTTGATGTATGGAAATATGTGTTGTTCCATCGGGTCCATGTAGATCTCCCTTATCTCTACCACATGTGCCTGATACGTTACTAGACTGGCACTTAACTATTGCAGCACGACCCAATATTTTAACGGGTGTTCCATAAATTTTCGTACCTGACCTGGCGCTGCTTTCGTCACCTTTTCCAGTCTTTTAGCCCATGCTACCTATTTCCTAGTGTGCGATTTGACTATGTAGCGCAAGTCGACAAAGTCATCGGGTGTGTCGAACTCAGGAAGTCTGATATATTTCATCACATGATTGATCTTAATCCAGTGTTTCATGCACTTGGCCCATTCTTCTTGAATTTCTCAGTGTGGTTCCCAAGACATTTTCTCCCAATACTTAGTCGATTTCTTTATGCGATCAAGAAT